>JASPKZ010000500.1:0-25148 GCA_030220185.1 Diploptera punctata
ATTATCTATTGCCAAAGGATCGCAATGTTGTAAGAATGCGCCCTAGTGGAGAAAATATGAAACATCAAACTGTATATTAATTCATTTCTGATGTCCTATGATATAAATATGCCAATTATATGTTTCTGGAACGTTATTACCTGGGAAAATATACGTTTAAGAAAGTGAAAACAGTGGTTCTTTTTTGTGGTGTAATCAATTGCTACAATTTTTTTATAATATCTCCCGCAAGTACTATGTGTTAACATTCGTGCACTATATATACAATCTGGTAGCCACATGGAGTCACTGCAAAATAATGCTATGACCTATTCAGAATGTTAAAAAGGAGGAGCTTGATTTTACAGTGATAAAATTAAACTGATAAAATCGAGATGGAAAAGACGGTCATTGGTTGTAAATAAAAAAATCATTGGAATATGATTTGTCATTGACTCCCATTTGGAGCATGAGTTAAATAGTCACCTTATTTCCACAATAAATTAATATTTACCCGGAATGCCTGATTTACAGTTATGTAACAACGTTAAGAATGTATTTAATTTTGCTACAACTAGGTCTACACGTTGTGTAACTTTTAAGCCGTAACTAGAGTAACTTTAGGTTTTAACCGCTAAGGGTTAGCCGAGCGGTTAAGGTAGGAAGCCTTGGCGCAGAGCTACGGGACTTGCGCTGGTTCGAGTCTCCATGGGGGAAGAAATTTTCTCATGGTATTTCGGCCAGTATGGGACCGGTGCCCACCCAGCATCGTGAGGCAATTGGGTAGCTACAATAAGTAGCGCTCCAGGTTGAGGAACCAGCTATAACGGCTGGGGGACTCGACATGCTAACCACATGTCACCCCTACACTGGCTGTTGATCATCTACCTCTGTGATTGACACATGTGGATGTGAAGGGCCAGCAGCCGGCTGGTAAAAGGGCAACCGCTGAAAAGTGGACAGACCCTCAATCGGAAATCTTTTGCTTGGTATTAAATTTTATGAATGTGTACTGTATGTACAACACGCACACACTATTGAGTAACACTAAGAAATTAGGACTGGAAGTAAATATCAATAAAACTAAATATATGGTCACAAGTAGAAATTCATTATATAATGGAAATGGACAGCTAATGACAATTGAGGGAAATTTTGAGGAAGTGGCTGAATTCAAATACCTAGGAACAATAATCACAAATAGGAATGAGATGCACAAAGAAATTAAACATAGGCTCAATTTTGGAAATGCGTGCTATTATGCATTGCAGAGACTCTTGATGTCCCAACTCCTTTCAAAAAACGTTAAACTGAAACTATATAAAACTATTATTCTACCAGTTATATTATATGGGAAGCGAAACATGGACTCTTACTTTAAGGGAGGAAAGGAGATTACAAGTATTTGAGAATAAAGTACTTAGGAAAATTTTTGGACGAAGAGAGATGAACAGACAGGTGAATGGAGAAGACTACATAACAATGAACTACATGGTCTTTATAGGAAGCCAGATATAATAAGAACAGTTAAGTCTCGTAGACTGCGTTGGGCAGGACATGTTGCACGTATGGGAAATGAAAGACTTGCATGGAAGCTTCTTGTAGGAAAGCCAGAGGGAAATCGCCCAGTTGGTAGACCAAGAATGAGGTGGGAGAATAACATTAACTATGATTTGAGGGAAGTAGATTATACAGGGAATGATTGGAAAGCATTAGCTCAGGATAGGGATGTATGGAGAGCTTATGTCCGTGCGGCCATGAACCTACGGGTTCGATAGTGCCAGTGAGTTAGTAAGTAAGTACTGTATGTATATTTAAAAGTCAGTGGTTCATCCGACTCAGATCGTTGTGGAAGGGGTTCGCGAGTCGGAAAAGGTTGTGAACCGCTGCCCTATAGTTACTCTCCCATCTCATTCTTGCCCTATGTATAAGCCATTTTCCTTCTGGTTTGATAAAATATGCTGTGTCCAGTTATGTCGTGGGCGACCTCGATATCAAATTTTTCTTATGATCCAATTTGTTCGATTTTTATGAAATATTAAGCTGCCTTCGCATGATTAATGATCGTGTTTTGAATATTAGCAGTTAAAGTTACTATAAACAACAAGGTATTGTGTATATAGAGATCAGCAAGGGGCCAAAATTTTAATGTCTGGCCCGTAAATCTCTGAACCTGATTCTAGTCGACCTCGAGATTCTTTTTGTGTCCGCCCGAAACTGTGAAGGTCATATTCTGGCAGGTTAATGATAATGTTCAATTAACATACTTTTAGTCGTAAAACACTCTTAAGTGAGAAAAGGTATGTACAAGGTGTTTTATTAATATTTCAATGAAAATGACACTAAAAAGAACTTTGAAAAATAAGGCTAGGAATTACTATAATGAAATTATACAAGACTTTGGCAGTGCCTATTATTACTTATGGATCCGGAACATGGACAGTGACGACACAACAATCTGCCAGAAGACAAGCTGCTGAAATGAAATTCCTCAGACCAATAGCAGGATATCAAAGAACAGACAAAAAACATAACTTAGAAATAAGACAACTAAACACAACAATAGTGAAATACAGAACAAACTGGAAAGAACACTTAGCAAGGATGACTGAGAATAGAATACCAAAAACAGCATACAGTTATTCACCACGAGGAAGAAGAAGTTTGGGAAGACCAAAGAAAAGATGGAAACAGCAGCAATTTGGAGCCGGAACAGGCTAGTAGGCCTAAATAAGCATAAACCGTGAGAAGAAGGAGAAGAATAAAAATGAAAATAAAATGAAAATAGATTTACCAAAAAAAAAGTCTTAAATTTCGTTAAAATTTCTTTAGGCATTTTTTCTAAAAAAATCTTTACTAACCCACTAACTCACTGGCGCTATCACAACACCCGTAGGTTCGTAGCCGAACATAAGCTATCCATACATCCTAGCTGATGTTTTTCATTCATCCACTGTTATAACATAGTTCCTTCAAATTGTGGATAATGCTATTCTCGCACCTCATTCTTGACCTACCAACTGGGAGCTTCCCCTCTGGTTTTCCTAGAAGGATTTTCCATGCTCCTATTTCATTCTCCCATTAATACCACATGTCCTGCAAATTACAGTCTACGAGCTGTGGTATCGAGGTAGCGTTTGCTGCCTTGTCACGCAGCGGGCCCGGGTTCGATCCCCGGTCGGGACAGTTTTTCTTGGTGAGGTTTTTATCTGGGTTTTTCCTCACATGTAAGATAAATGTCAGGAAAACTTTAAGGCCCAAACGGTCCCCGAAATCATATGGCCATCCCAATCATCATCATTCATATTCATCTTAGATTAAGTTTAGGATTAGAGACTCTCCTGGCGCACCATTATCATCATCATATCATCGGGGCAACGTAACCCCGCCTTCCAGGCGCCCCAACCTCAGAAGTGGGTTACAATTATACGCCCATTGCCAGGAGAGAATTCCTTAAATGTCTAAAAGGGCAAAAAACTGGTGATATTATAAAAATAAAAGAATTAACTGTTCTTATTACATTGGTAGGGGCACGCCGTAGCGTAGTGGTTAAGGCACTGAGCTACAACCCGGAGGGTCGAGGGTTCAAGTCCCGTTGGGGTCAGGATTTTTAAACTGACCCAAACCCTCTGGCGGCACTATGGCCCTGGGGTCGACTCAGCCTCTAACTGAAATGAGTACCAGACGCTTGTTCTGGGGTAAAGACGGCCATCACGCAGGGCTGACAATCCGGCTGACATAAAAGTGCCGATTGTCTAGAAAAAGTGGGAGCCTTAACCTCCTACTACCCCAAGGGCCTCCTGAGGCCTGTTGTGGTATCACTTTACTTTACTTTTTATTACATCGGTTTCTCATGAAGATCACGTAGCTCACTGTTATGTAGTCTTCTCCATTCACCTGTCTGTTCCTCTCTCTTTAGTCCAAATATTTTCTTAAGAGCAATATTCATAAATAACTGTAATCTCTTCTCCTCCCTTAAAGTAAGGGTCCATGTTTCGCATCCGTATAATACAACACGCACACACTATTGAGTAAACCTAAGAAATTAGGACTGGAAGTAAATATCAATAAAACTAAATATATGGTCACACGTAGAAATTCATTATATAATGGAAATGGACAGCTAATGACAAATGAGGGAAATTTTGAGGAAGTGGCTGAATTCAAATACCTAGGAACAATGATCACAAATAGGAATGAGATGCACAAAGAAATTAAACATAGGCTCAATTCTGGAAATGCATGCTATTATGCATTGCAGAGACTCTTGATTATATGGGTGCGAAACATGGACTCTTACTTTAAGGGAGGAAAGGAGATTACAAGTATTTGAGAATAAAGTACTTAGGAAAATTTTTGGACGAAAGAGAGATGAACAGACAGGTGAATGGAGAAGACTACATAACAATGAACTACATGGTCTTTATAGGAAGCCAGATATAATAAGAACAGTTAAGTCTCGTAGACTGCGTTGGGCAGGACATGTTGCACGTATGGGAAATGAAAGACTTGCATGGAAGCTTCTTGTAGGAAAGCCAGAGGGAAAACGCCCAGTTGGTAGACCAAGAATGGAGGTGGGAGAGATAACATTAACTATGATTTGAGGGAAGTAGATTATACAGGGAATGATTGGAAAGCGTTAGCTCAGGATAGAGATGTATGGAGAGCTTATGTCCGTGCGGCCATGAACCTACGGGTTCGATAGTGCCAGTGAGTAAGTAAGTATAATATAACTGGTAGAATTGTAAAAAAAAAAATTAACTTGCATATAGGCTATATCGACCTATAGCAGTGGTTGTTTCTATTTTGATATAAGTTCATGATAATCACTGATGACTGTTGATGAACTCATAACACACAATTCGTGACCCGACCTTCGTGTTCCTGACATACACGCACAGGAATGTAGGAAA
Source organism: Diploptera punctata (assembly GCA_030220185.1). NCBI lineage: Eukaryota > Metazoa > Arthropoda > Insecta > Blattodea > Blaberidae > Diploptera > Diploptera punctata. The sequence goes on from JASPKZ010000500.1 coordinate 4,893, forward strand.
CTGTTACCTGTAAATATTAATATGTTATGATATTGAACACTATTTATTTTACGTCATTACATGTTATTATGAATCAGAAGGAGAAAAAAAGATTGACATGTTCATCGGTTGCTTTCAATGGTTTGTGATAAACTATTCCAAATGAATGGAAATAATCAATTACCAAACAGTAATCTAACAAGAGGTTGTGTTTTTCCTGACTATTTAACTCATGCCCCAAATTGGACTCAATGGCCAATCACGTTTCAATGATTTCTGTTTTACAACCAATCACAGTCGTGTTTCACGAAATATTTATCAGTGTTTATAATTACCATATTAAAGAAAGCTCCTCCTTTTTAATATTTTGAACAGGTCTGACCATTATTTTGCAGTTGACTGAGCACGTGAGAAATACGGCTACCAGATTGTATATATAGTGCATGAATGTCAACACATGTCGCATGCGGGAGTTAATATAAAAACATTTGTAGCAATTGATTATACCACCAAAAAAAGAAACCACTCTTTTGCACTTTCTTAAATGTATTTTTTCCCAGGTAACAATCCAGAAAAATATAATTGTCATATTTACATCATACGACATCAGAAATGAATTAATATACAGTTTGATGTGTTTCATTTTTTCTCCACTAGAGAGCATTCATACAATATTGCGTTCCTTTGGCAATAAATAGTACGATCTGGTTGCAGTGATAAACAAAAGAAAGCAGATGAAGCGTACCTATCGTTTCTCATTTGTTTTCAAACATCGCCGGTTTACATTAAATATATAAATATTTTAAAATAACTATAGTTAAACAATGATTTGTGAGTAAACAGCTTATTTTTATTCGTTAAATAGTCCTAACAAATGCCACTCTTGATTTCCAAATTCTCTAGATAAATTCACTCCTCACTTCGTGAGTCGTGAATTTATCGATAATTTGGAAATCACTCGTGGCATTACTTATGATAAACTATTCCAAACGAATGGAAAGAATCAATTATCAACAGTTATCTAACAAGAGGTTGTGTTTTCCTGATAAAATGAGGAGCAACATAGTCTAGAGTGATTTTGTCTAATGAAAAACTCGACCTCGTGTTGGATTTGGAGTGACTATTTAACTCATGCTACAAATGGTAGTCAATGACCAATCACGTTTCAATTAATTTTGTTTTACAACCAATGACAGTCGTGTTTCACCTCGCTCTTCATCGATTTCTCTTTATCAGCTCCTGCTTTTGTGATAAGGAAAGCTCCTTTTTAATGTTCTGAACAGGTCTAAGCATTATTTTTCTCCAACAAATACATTGAATATAGCAAATAATGAAAAGATTCCTTGATTTTACTGAGTTGTTTACTAAAAAAATAAATGAATAACCCGTAATGTTGATTATGATATATAGTTTGATGTGTTTCATTATTTCTCCACTTGGGTGCACTCTTACAATATTGGGATCTTATTTGGCAATAAATAATATGATCAAGCAGCAGTGAATGAACATAACCTCACATTTCTGATTTGTTTTCAAACATCGCCGTTTACATTAAATATATAAATATTTTAAAATAACTATAGTTAAACAATGATTTGTGAGTAAACAGCTTAATTTTATTCGTTAAATAGTCCTAACAAATGCCACTCTTGATTTCCAAATTCTCTAGATAAATTGGAAATCACTCGTGGCATTACTTACGAATAATACATCAGAAGCTAAAAATAATTATAATGTTTAATATTCCCCTCAGGGGTCCTCATCTAGGGGATATGTGGATGGCGACCACAAGGTGCCCAAGCCGAGCAAAACATTTCTTCCACTTACTTGTGTTTTGCACTCTTTTAACTTTACTATCTAACCTCTCTTGGTTAACTCTTGTTTTTTTTCGACCCCGTCGCTATTAGGGCATCCGAGGGCTAGGGAGTATTTCCTTTCTTCCATTTCTTCTTTCCTTTATTTTCTTTTCTTCTCCAGAAAAGCCTAACCAGAGGCTATAAGATGGCAGCCCCATCACTGGCCTGCCTTCCTTTGGCCAGCAACCAATCGAAGGGACTATTATTATGCTTTCAAGTCTTATACGAGAATTTTCCGGAAGAAGCTGGAGGGAAAATTTTCTATAGGATCGTAACAGGCCTTGGCCTAATACTTGGAAGGAGGAAGAAGAAGAATATTGTATTTACCAAATGTTAGGTTATGTATTCCGATCTTACTTCCAGACGATTTCTAATCAGGCTGTATAGTGTATAACTAGCATATCTTTACGGTTTCAATACCTTTGGACTTGGGAAAAATCAATAACAGATGATTGTATGAGAAATAACTATTAACAATACAATAATGCAGATTCATTATACACCATTTAATAATTTTTTTAGAGCAACAGAACAAACTTTTTTTTTTGGTAATTTTTGAAGATTTCTTTTGGTATTTCTTGCTGTATCATATCGATCGTAGATTGTTGAATCGATATCCTTGTCAAAGAAGTTAATTTGCGGAGATATCTCTCAAATGTGAGGTTATGTATTCCGATCTTACTTTCGGGCGGTTTCTAAGCCGGCTATATAGTTATAAATAGCATATATTTTGTGTTAAATATCTTTGAGCTTGGGAAAAATAACAGATGATTGTATGAGAAATACTATTAACAATTTTGCAGATTCATTATTTGACATTTCTTATTAGCCAACCTTAGAAATGTCAAATAATGAATCTGCAAAATTGTTAATAGTTATTTCTCATACAATCATCTGTTATTTTTCCCAAGCTCAAAGATATTTAACAGAAAATATATGCTATTTATAACTATATAGCCGGCTTAGAAACCGCCCGAAAGTAAGATCTACGATATCCCAAAAGATGTACGATATCCCAAAACTCCAAAGACTATCCCTGTCAACTGCAGTGAAACTCTTCAACCTTAAAGTAATGCCGGCCGCAACATACGGAATCCAGCTTATATGGAATTACTTGACAGTGAAAAATCTTAAGAAACTGGGAGAACGTTAAATCAAGGTTTCTCAAAAGAGCACTGTCAATTCACAAAATATACAAGAAATAGTTATGCCTATACAATAGCCCAGGAATCCTTCTTCATCGAAAGATATCAGACACTGTTTCAGACGCAAGCATACAGAATCGTCATCGAGGAGAGACAGAACAAAGCCGCCCAGATACCGACAGAAATTATGGAAACAGACGCAATGAAAACAGAAACCTGGAAGCAACCGAATTTCGAACTTCGGCACCTGTACACACGTTTCGCAGCCCATGGATTTCATGGGAATATATGCCTGAACAACATGTACCATGAACCCAAGGAGGACTGCATATGTAAATTATGCAACTATCCATGTCCAAAATATCATCTAGCGAAGTGTAAAAACAGTACTCTGCCTCTAAACAATTTAATTAAAGACTGGTAAAAAGCTAAATTTAATTTGATGTACACATTGTGTTTAATAAATATATTAAAAAAAAATTATTTGACATTTAATACATTTTTAGAGCAACAGAACTAACCTTTTTTTTTGTATTTTTTTTATTTTCTTTTGGCATTCCTTGCTCCACCATGTCGATCGTACATTGTTGAATCGATATTCTTGTCAAAAACGTTAATTTGAGGAGATATCTCTCATTACGAACAGGAAGAGACAGGGTTAGCAACCGGAATAGGCACGATTATAGGTCTAAGAATTAAATAGTCGTAAGTAATTCCACGAGTGATTTTCAAATTATAGATTAATTTATCTAGAGATTTGGAAGTCAAGAGTGACATTTGATAGGACTATTTAACAAATAAAATTAAGCTGTTTACTCAAAAATCACTATTTTAAATATAGTTACCGGTATTTTAAAATATTGATGTATTTAATGGAAACGACTTTGTTTGAAAACAAATCAGAAATGTGTGGTTATGTTTATTCACTTCACCTTGATCATATTACTTATTGCCAAATAGAATCGCAATCAGCGATAACCCACTAAGATCGCAATATTGTAAAAATGCACCCTAGTGGAGAAAAATTGAAACACATCAAACTGTATATTATAACCAATAGTATAGGTTATTTATTATTTTTTAGGAAACAACTCAGTAAAATCATTATTTAAAAACACAATTATTGAACACACAATTATCAAGTATGTATGGGCAGGACATGTGGCACGGATGGGGAATAACAGTTATATTATTTTTCAGTTTAACATTTTTTGGGAGAAGTTGGGACAAGAGTCCCTGTAATGCCTCTGAGAATTGAGCCTATGTTTAATTTATTTGTAGATATCATTTCTATTTGTAATATTGTTCATAGGTATTTTGAATTTAGCCACTTCCTCAAAATTTCCCTCGAAGTTTTATATATTTTCAGTTCAACGTTTTTTGAGAGAAGTTGGGACAAGAGTCCCTGTAATGCCTCTGAGAATTGAGCCTATGTTCAATTTATTTGTAGATATCATTTCTATTTGTAATATTGTTCATAGGTATTTTGAATTTAGCCACTTCCTCAAAATTTCCCTCGAAGTTTTATATATTTTCAGTTCAAACGTTTTTTGAGAGAAGTTGGGACAAGAGTCCCTGTAATGCCTCTGAGAATTGAACCTATGTTTGATTTATTTGTGGTTCTCATTCCAATTTGTAATATTGTTCATAGATATTTTGAATGTACCACTTCTTCAAAATCTCCCTCGAAGTTATAAAAGTGTGCTAATTCAAGGAGGTGTAAAATTACAATAAAAGAAGCACATCTGGTCTTTCATTCTGTGAATAACCCCATTGTTAATGAAGTAATTGAGAATAATCTTTCTGAAAATTGTTAACAGCGAACGTAAGATTCGCGTGATTCTTGTGACGAGACATAAACAGCTGTTCCGGGATCAATTCTCGCTTAACGACCCTCATTTTTATTCCAAAATGTCAGAATTTTTCACATTATTTAAGTAAAACTTTCATTTTTATTTTGAAAACTGCAAAGGAACCAAACATTCGTGTTCTTCGCCTTCAATTAACCAAGTAAACATTAGACCTGTGCAGCAAATATTTATCGAGTTAGGAGGCATTTAAAGTTTAGATAGAAACAATTGTTTTTAAAGAAAAGCTTTTTATTTGACTCCAAAAAGTTACTGAAACTTTTTTTTGTTCCAGCCAAACAATACGAACTTAAAATAAATGCACTTATATTACTTCTGCCCTGTATTAGTATCCAGACTTACTACCTGTATCGACATACGTAATAGGTGATAACACTGTTCAACATGATTTTTGTCTCATGAGTACCAATAGTTGTTCTGAATGCAGTTTTTTATCGTGTTTTTAAATATGCATTCGGAATTTCTCCGTCGCCCACAGTTTTTTCTTTTATTTCAATTTCAATTAATGAATTTAAATAATTATTTTTTAATAGCCCCTCAGGGGTCCTCATCTAGGGGATATGTGGATGGCGACCACAAGGTGCCCAAGCTGAGCAAAACATTTCTTCCACTTACTTGTGTTTTGCACTCTAACTTTACTATCTAACCTCTCTTGGTTAACTCTTGTTTTTTCGACCCCAATGGTATTAGGGCATCCGAGGGCTAGGGAGTCTTTCCTTTCTTCCATTTCTTCTTTCCTTTATTTTCTTTTCTTCTCCAGAAAAGCCTGGCCAGAGGCTATAAGATGGCAGCGCCATCACTGGTCTTGCCTTCCTTTGGCCAGCAACCAATCGAAGGGACTATTATTATGCTTTCAAGTCTTATACGAGAATTTTCGCTCAAACGCTGGAGGGAAAATTTTCTATAGGATCGTAACAGGCCTTGGCCTAATACTTGGAAGGAAGAAGAAGAAGAAGAAGAAGATTTTTTAATAAACGTTTTTTCGTCCATTTGTCCATTGTAATATAAAACCAAATGAGCTAACTCAGGAGATGTCAGCTATGGAAAAGAATGGCCGGATGATTTTCGGGAACCGTTGGGTCCTAAGCATCCTGACATTTGTCTTATAGGTAAAGAAAAAACCTCACCCAGGAGCCTGTCCCGACCGGAAATCGAACCGTGCCCGTTGCATGACAAGGCAGCACGCTACCTCGAGACCACAGCGGTGGACATTTTTAGTATAAGACAGAGTTTAGAAAAGAAATTGGAAATAATAAACTGTACATCAACCATATGTACACTGCAAAAAGCCATAACATTCAAGTAAGAGGGAGAGGTTATATAGTATCCTGTTGGAGTTCGTAATTCCTAAAAAGTTAGTCTTATAGGAATGTATCTAAATGGGTCAAAGAGTAAGATGCTTGTAGGCAAACAGTTTTCATATAGTTTAGAAATTTACAGTGGGTTAAAACAAGTAGATGCACTATGTCCTCCACTATTCAGTTTTGTACCAGAACATGCCATCAGATCATTAGAGGGAGGATGCTATTTTTTTTTTTTTTAATTTGAACAAGTTTTTACAACCTGCGTTTTACCCTGTGGGTATATCGCAGGATATTTAGTTTACACTTTATATGGTTTAACAATTAATGGATTACAATTAATATGGATTATTTCAGTGTCTGGAATATTTCATTTATGTATTTGATTGTTTGTGGCATTTTAATAACTTTTCTTAGCACTATATTTGGGTCCTTGATGTGCGATGGTCTGTTCTTTTCTTGTAGCTTGCAGTGAAGTAAAAGATGCATAGCTGTTTGGTCGTCTTCTGAGCATGGGCACTTCGGTGAGGCTGCTTTTCCAATTCTGTGTAGGTATTGTTGGAATTTTCCATGGTTTGTGAGGAATTGTGTAAGTACGAAAGTTGGATGCTATTAATAAGCTATTAGTTTATGCTCATGGTGTGATGCTATTGGACGATAGAGAGGAGATACTTATGGCCAACACTCATACTCTATTGACTAATACTAAGAAATTGGGACTGGAAGTAAATATCAATAAAGCTAAATAGATGTTCACACATAGAAAAATATTTAATGACAAATGAGGGAAATTAAAAAAAAAAAGTGACTGAATTCAAATACCTAGGACAATAATTACATATAGGAAGGAGTTGCGCAAAGAAATTAAACATAGGCTTAATTCTGTAAATGCATCCTAACATGCATTACAGGGTCTCTTGTAGTCCCAAATTCTGTAAAAAAAATGCGTTAATGTGAAAATATATAAAACTATTATTGTCGTAGTTATATTAGGGCATTTTCCTAGTTACATTGGGGATGGATGCGAAACATGGACCCATACTTTAAGGGAGGAAAGGAGATTACGAGTATTTGAGAATAAAATCAAAGGAAAAAAATTGGACCAAAGAGAGATGAACACACAGGTGAATGGAGAAGACTGCATAACAGTGTGCTACATGGTTTTTATAGGAGACCAGATATACAGTACAAAGATAAATACCAATTAGATAGTATAACTGTCAGAGGATTGATGATCAGGGCAAGAGATACTATACCAGGATTCTTAGCCAAATTTTGGAATTCCTTAGATTTGGACAGAGTGAAAAAATTACTAGTTATAATAAAAGTTTAGGAATTATTAATCAAGTTATGAAACCATCCCTTGTACAAAAAAAAACACCAAATTACGTTTATATAACACTTTGGCTAGACCAGTGTTGACCTATGGTAGTGTAGCATGGGCACTAAAAAAACAACATGAAAGCAGAATAACGGCTTGTGAAATGAGATTCATGCGCAGAACAGCGGGTTGCACCAGATGGGATCGGAAAAGGAACACCGATATCTTAAAAGAATTGAAGACTACGCCAATTTTGGAATATATTAAACAGTACCAACTAAATTGGAAACACCATCTTGAAAGAATGAGTTCAAATCGGATCCCCAAAGCTGTTTATAATTATATACCAAGAGGACGAAGATCACTGGGCCGTCCTATGAAACGCTGGAGGGAAAATTTTCTATAGGATCGTAACAGGCCTTGGCCTAATACTTTGAAGGAAGAAAAAGAAGAAGAAGAAGAAGAAGTTTCTTTCTAAAATTGCCATCGCTGCCATTAGAGGATCAATTTCAATTTTAAGGAACACTATTTACAAAATTTCTACTTTATAGTATGTATACTTAAATTAGGCCTACAATTTGAATTTTTTAAAATGTATTCACAAAATGTATTTCATCAATTCCAAAAAATAATTGTCTGTATCACTTTGTCCTTGAGGCAATCCTCTAATGAGGAAAGTTGTATATATTAATAAAAGTTAATTCTCGTAGACTACGATGGGTAGAATATGTGGCACGAATGGGAAATTAAAGAGGTGCATGGAAGCTATTGTAGGAAGACCATTAGGAAAACACTCAGTAGGTAGACCAAGGTTGAAATAGAAGAATAACGTTAACCATGATTTAAGGGAAGTAGATTATATAGGGGCTGATTGGAAAATATTAGCTCAGTATAGGGATGTATAGAGAGCTTATGTCCGAGTGGTCATGAACCTATGGGTCCGATGCAGCCATTGAGTTAGTTAATGCGCCGAATCGGTTTGTCTCGTTACATAATGTTTGGTGATAGCCAGGTTGACGAACTTGTGTGATGGGATGTTTGCCAAAAATTCTTCGCAACAAGAAAAGTATACAATGTACGAGTATCTAATACAGTTAGGATTTATATGTAATAAAAAATGGCTAAATATGTACATAGATATGGACTAAAGTTTCTCTAAATATGGAGTAAAATATGGTTTTTTTTTAATGTAAAAATAGTGTAAACATTTTCTCTCGGCATTACATTTTTTTTTTTTTGGGATAATGCCTTCTTCAGTTTTTGTTAATAGGATATACTGAGTTTCGTTGTGAAACACGAAAATTGCGACCGCTAGAGTGATTTTTAAATTCTTGTTTCAGATGAACTCTTACGAGTCCTATTTTGCTGGTTAACGAACTGAACCTTACTTTTTTTAACTGATTGCTATATGCCAAGTTTCGTTTTGATTAAATTAAAATTGCGGCCGCTAGATCGGCAATGGACACCCAATATATATATATATTTGACATGGCCAATTTTACTGTCTACTAGATAGGATTGGTGAAGATCTGCAAACATTTTTTAAAAGTATTCTTTCCTTCGATAAAATAATTTATTATTAACAATAATAATGTTTTATTATTTATTATTCCGGCTTTTACAATGAATATACATTTTTCCGGTACCCATGTTCACAGTTAACTACACATTTGTTTCAACACATTTTTCCATTCTTGTCTGTGCATCCACATATCTTCTTAATAATTATTATTATTATTATTATTATTATGCTTTATCAAGACTAACTGCGGCAGAAATGAAATTTATGAGACGTACTGCGGGCTATTCAAGGACAGACCATGAAAGGAATTCTGACATTCTCAAAGAATTACAAACAGAATCAGTCATGGAATATGTACAAAAATACAGAAACAACTGGAAATCTCACGTACGAAGAATGAGCAGAACAAGAATACCACGTCAGATCTTAAATTACCAGCCACCAGGCAAGAGATCTTTGGGCAGACCCTTCAAACGTTGGATTGAGACCGTAACAGACCACTAGGTCTATCACACATGAAAGGAAGAAGAAGAAAGAAGAATAATGCTTTATCTAAGTTGGCATAATTAAGGCCATAAGATATTTTCCACTCAACCAGCGAATAATAAAATCATTCAAAATTAAAATATGTATTACAATTTTAAAATATTATTAAAATTTAGACTAAACAAAGGACAAATGTTTGCAATAAGAGAAATGAACAGACAGGCGAATAGAGAAGTTTGACACAATTTTCTTTTTGCAACAATGGACTTTCAGTATGAACGTAAACAAATGAATGAGTGATGAGTACATAAGTTAATAATATACATATATTGCTTAGAGAAAATGTATTCTATTTTGTTTAATTTAGTAACATATATTATGCATACATTTTATTTTTCTACACCCCTTCTCTATATGAACTTTAATTATGCTAAATATCACACTCCTCCGTGCACGCAATTTGCTTGAAAAGGGGTGCAAAGCTTTTTCTTCACGTATTAATATATAGATTTTGTAGGTTAAATTTTTGACATTATTTGAAGCGAAGTGATGTGAAAATGAAGGACCACATTGCATAACGTCATATCTGTCGTGAAGAGGTTATAGAGGTGAAATATTAATAATTTCTAGGCTAAACTGTTGACACAATATTTGTAAGGAAATAAATGTATATTAAGTGTTGTGAAAATGAATGGGCTGGACTGCATTTTGTCATATTTATCGTGAAGAGATTATAGAATTGAAATCTATTGTTGACACTATTTATAAGCGAAAAGTAAAGAAAAAAAGTCGTGAAAATGAAGGGCCCTACAGTATAGTGTCATATCTGTCGTGAAGAGAATATAGAGTTCAAATATTAAGCTTTTTTTTAGGCTAAACTGTTGATACAATATTTGTGACCGAAAAAGCGAAGATTAAGTGTTCTGAAAATGAAGGGGCAGGACTGCATAGTGTCATATTTGCCGTGAAGAGAATGCAGTTAAAATATTAAAGAAGCTTTTGTAAACTATATTCCATCCATCCATATCAATTTTCCCCGAGGGCAGGTCTTTCACTGCAATCATAGCATTTTTCATGCTATGCTTTGCAGCTTTACTAGGGAATTATAGGTGTGGTAGCTTCTCGTTGCTTTCCACACCGGTAAAGGATGATGATGATAATGATAAGGATGATAATCATGGCGGGATGATTTTCGGGCCCTAAGTTTCCTGACATTCGTCTTACAGGTGAGGAAAAACCCCGAAAAAAACTCCCGACGGGGAATCGAACCCGGGCCCGCTGCGTGACGAGATAGCACGCTACCTCGAGACCACAGGACTCTATTTGTAAGCGAACAAGTGAAGAATTTGTGAAAATGAAGGGCTCGACTGCATAGCGTCATATCTATCATGAAGTTGATATAGAATTAAAATCTTAGAGAATATTTTGTAATCTATATTGTTGACATTATTTTTAAGCGAAGGTATAATAGTGTTGTGAGAATGAGGGTCGGATTGCATAGTGTCATATCTGTCGTGAAGAGAATATAGGATTAAACTTTTAAAGATGTTTTTATGACCTATATTGTTGACATTGCTTGTTAGCGAACAAGTGAAGAGCGTCGTGAAAATGAAGGTTCGACTGCATAGGGTCATTTCTGTCGTGAAGGGAATATAGAGTAGAAATCTTGAGAGGTAGCGAAACAATGAAGAAGTAAAACTGTTGAAGAGTTAAGCAGTTTGGCAGTGTTGAGAAGGTCCAGACGGCCCCTCGGGGGTCCACTATTGGTACCTATCCCTTATCTAATTGAAGCGATGTAGACAGACAGAGAGAGACAGACAAGCAAGCAGCATGTGTGTGTATGCATCAGCCAGGATTTTACGATGCAACTTGGAATGAGAGTTGTAACCGTCCCGCACCTCTCTCGTCCCCCGCTGCACCGAACACAACCACCAAGCAAAGGAACAGGCCAAAAGTCGTAAAACTCGGTCTCCCTCCCCACATTGCAAGACCCCCTCTTCTCTCCTACACCTAAGTTTGCGACTGTGAAAACCCCAGGCATTTCCAGTGTAGATAAAGTGCAGTATATCGTACGTCACTACCTCGGGCGGCCAGTTGATTGGTGCAACAGCCGTGATAGGGCGCTTGGATCGCAGTTTGCTTGTGCATTCAGTTGCAGTCATGCATTTGTTGCGAGAAGTGCTTAAGTGTTAGTTAGACGAGTCATGTCTGAGAACGGAAGCGAAATGGGTCACGATGGTACACGTTCGGACGTTCTGGGGTCCTCCGCGGCCACTTCCAGCAGTTCTCAAAGTCCTCGTACCCCACCTAATTGCGCCAGGTGTCGTAATCACAGATTAAAAATCGGTTTGAAAGGTCACAAAAGATATTGTACGTATAGGAATTGTGTTTGTGAAAAATGTGTTTTGACCGCTGAGAGGCAGAGGGTCATGGCGCTGCAGACGGCTCTGAGACGTGCTCAGGCGCAGGACGAAGCGCGCGAGAAACAGACGACTAGACCGCAAGATAATGCCGCCTCCGGGGAATCCCCTAATGCAACCGCCCCCGCTGTCATAATGGAAGGAAGTTGCGATTCTTCGTCTTCTTCGCCAGCGTCTGTCGTTGGTAGAGGCATCCCTCCAGCTACCGTCCGATCAAGTCTGATACAGAGGGTTCCTTCCCACCACCACGGACACACCAATTCAAATACTCCCGGTAAGTCTGTCAGTGTGTTGCCAGACGGTGACGTAACCGCAAGTCTCCAAAATGTGGTCCAACTGGTTCTGCTGAAAATTTCATTGATATAAAATACAGCCTGTTCCAAAATGTTCTTCACTAATATAACTTAATATTATTTTTATCCCTTTATTTGTACATTTTCCTTTATATATTTTCTAATTAATTGGTATCTATATGTCATGAGTGGAAAACCGATAGTAGAAATATTAAATAATTTTTAAACTTAACAGTACAAACAAAAATTGCCCTATTCTTATTTTTGTTCTGCTGAAAATTTCATTGATACAAAATACAGCCTGTTCCAAAATGTTCTTCACTAATTCAACTTTTAATATTATTTTTATTCCTTTATTTGTACATTTTCCTTCATATATTTTCTAATTAATTGGTATCTATATGTCATGACTGGAAAACCGATAGTAGAAATATTAAATCATTTTTAAACTTAACAATACAAAAAAAAATGACTCACCCCATTCTTATTTTTGTTCTAGGTTAGTATTTAGGTCATATTTCGGTTAGGCATAAATTGGTGACGTCTTCTAGAATGATGATCGGGGCAAGAGGTACTATACCAGGATTCTTAGCCAAATTTTGGAATTCCTTAGATTTGGACAGGGTGTATCTTTCTAAAATTGCCATCACTGCCATTAGAGAATCAATTTCAATTTTAAGAAACCATATTTACAAAATTTCTACTTTATAGTATGTATACTTCTATTAGGCCTAAAATTTGATTTTTTTTAAATGTATTTACAAAATGTATTTAATCAATTCCAAAAATTAATTGTCTGTATCACTTTGTATTTGAGGCAATCCTCTAATGAGCAAAGTTGTATATAATAAAAAATATTATTAATACAATTCCATTCAGGTGAATAGTCATAAAGTAAAATATTAAAATAAACACCTTGGTAGGTACAAATGTCCGTAACTAGTTACATTTTTTCAACTGTTTAAAATAAATAAATAAAAATATTTAAATAAATAAATACCTTGACAGGTGCCATCGTCCTCAACTAGGCTAAAATATATATTTTTTAAAACTGTTAAAAATTTGACCTAGATGAGGACAATGGCACCTGTCAAGGCATTTTTTATTTAAATGTTTTACTTTATCTTCTAGAAAATTGACTTTTTGATTTTCGCTCTAGTAATAGTCACCACATATTAATTTTCCCCATAAATATTAATATATTGTACAAGCCTTGCCCTCATTACAACCTCCAGCAAATGACTTGAATGAATTCTATCACAATCTTAAAGATTTGACCTGATTAATTTGAATTTTAGTTTAATTTATATAACTATTTACTTAGTATTTATTATATCAACTTTTATAAGATTCGTGATGTGTTCCGTTGAGGTATTATTCAAAATTAAGATATAAAATTATGGAATATTCACCTGAAAGTCTCGTCCCCTCAACTTAATTAATTATTTAACTGTAGCGCTTTCGGGACTTGTCCCATCATGAATCCTGCCAATGATGGGACAAGTCCCGAAAGCGCTACAGTTAAATAATTAATTAATTAAGTTGAGGAGACGGTGAATATTCCATAATTTTATATTTTAATTTTTATGAGTACCAGACGCTTGTTCTGGGGGTAAAGGCGGCTGTCACGCAGGGCTGACAACCCGGCTGACATAAAGTGCCAATTGTCTAGAAAAAAGTGGAAGCTTTAACCTCCTACTACCCCAAGGGCCTCCGGGCCTGTTGTGGGATCACTTTTTATTGTATGTTATGTAACTTTTTGTATATTATATCCGTTTTTTTACAGTTTTGAGTAGAAAAAAGACATCCCCTTAACTCTCCCTATTAAATTTACTAAAATTAGTTAATAAATAATCATCATTATTGTATTAAATATATTCTGACAACTTTTCAATTAGCCCAGTTTTTTCATATAATTGCCAATTAATTATCTTTATTGATTGACATTATTCTAATTTTAATATTTAATCGACAGACATTATGTATTTAGTTAGTACTTAGCGGACGATTTATTTTCTTCTTTATATTTTTCGTGAGATGGATTAATTAACAATATAGTTATTTATTTTGAATAATTTGATTTTTGCTGATTTTATTTATTTGTTTCTTCAAATTAACGCTGTGTATAGTTATTGTCAATCGAACAACAGGGAATAGAAATTCTAACCAAAGTTAAACTTAAAAATATAAACAAGAATTTCTCACACTGATGTTATATTTTTGCCCTAGGTTAGTATTTAAGGTTACATTTTGTTTAGGCATAAGGGACTGACATCTTGTCGTATATTGTGAGTTTCAATTTTTTTGTTTAATATTGATTTTATTCATTACAAATATAGTTTAATTTGTATGTATGTTTACTTATAATTAATAAACAGTTATTTAAGCTGTGATCTTATGTAACTTTTTCTATATTTACTATTTTTTACTGGTTGAGTGGAAGAGAAGACCTTATGGCCTTAACTCCATCAGGCTAAATAAATAAAAAATGAATACATTTTAATATTTAATCAACAACCTTTGTATTTTCAATTAGTAGTCGGCCGCGGTGGACTAGTGGTTATGATCCTTGCCTCTGGTCCCAAGGGTCGCGGGTTCAAACCCGGCCGGGGTCGATGGATTTTTTTAGGACGGAAAAATCCAAGGAGCAAGTCCTCCGGGAGGGACTTTAAGCCGTGGGTCCCAGGTCTGAAGATTTTCAGGCTTGTAAGAAAATCCTTAAGCCTGAATGAAAAGCAAAATTTACTGAATTTTCCCGTCCTAGTACTACCTTGGTTTCCTAGATGTCAGTATGAGGCGGAACGCTGACCACGTACCACTCAAAATGACATCTATACGAAAACAAGTGTAACTAAATTAGTATGGTTTAAATTCTTCTCTGTAGGGGGAGAGCGCCTAAATCTCTGTAAAGGGAAAAACATAGGCTACAATACAATACTTATTTATTTATATATATATACATATTATTCAATTTTTTATTTTTGCTAATTAGATCAATTATGTCCACTGCTGTGGTCTCGAGGTAATGTGGTGCCTTGTCACGCAGCGGGCCCGGGTTCGACCCTGGTCGGGGCAGTTTTTCTGTGTGAGGTTTTTATCGGGGTTTTTCCTCACCTGTAAGACAAATGTCAGGAAAACGTTAAAGCTCAAATGGTCCCAGAAATCAAATCATATGGCCATCATCATCATGATCATCCTTCACCGGTGTGGAAAGCAACGGGAAGCTACCACACCTACAATTCCCTAGTAAAGCTGCAAGCATAGCATGAAAAATGTGGTGTGAAAGACCTGCTTTCAGGCAGAACTACCATGGATGGAGATATAATGAAGTGTTAAATTAACATTCTCAGATATTGAATAGTAAAACAAAGAAGAGTATAGTTATTACTTCTACAGGATTTATTTTTTCCTGATTTTATCTATTTATTCACTTTAACATTGTGGTTAATTTTTAATCAACCAGTCAAGCAAGTGATAATAGTAAAATCAGGGTCTTACATTTAAAAATATAAACAAAAATTATTCATTCTAACCTTACATTTGTCCTAGGTTAGAAATAGGTCACACTTGGATTGGGCATAAAATTGGTGAAGTTTTCTAATTGATGGTTTTAGATCTTTCACTTGGATAATAATATTAACTTGATTCATTTTAAATCTAGTTTAATATATATAATTATAATTATTTATTCTGTATTATGATCTTATGTACGGTAACTTTTTTATATTCATTATTTTTCAATGGTTTTTTATTTTATTTATTTATTTATTTATTTTACCTGATGGACTTACGACCATAAGGTCTTCTCTTCCACTTCACTAGGGTTAAATTATACATAGATAGGTCATCGGTTGATTAATGTCTTTGACATCGTCCGATTCCTAATAGCCAGTTTTGTCGATCCATCCAATCTCCTGGTTGTAGATGTTTCTCCTTCATATATAAACATATTCCCTGACTCCAGGAGGTTTTAGATCTTCCTCTGCTTCGTCCTCTCTCAGGTTTCCATTCCAAAACAGATTTTGGTAGTCGATCCTCTTCCATTCGCTGGACATGTCCGTACCATCTTAATTGCTGAGTTTTAATATAATCTAAAATAGTGTCTTCAATCTTCATTTTCTCCCTAATAACTAGAGTTCCTAATTTTTTCTCTTCTTGAAATTCTTGCATATTATACATACAATAAGAATTATGATAAATGATACAAAATAGATAATTATAGACTACACAATATAAAGTTGACAAGGGAAAGATAGAAAAATAGTAGTAATAATAATAATAATAATAATATTATTAATAATATTATTAATAATAATAACAAAAATAATAACCTATAATTAGATTAAGTAATTGGCTTGGTAAAGAAAGTTTAAAATATAGAGATATAATAAAAGTATACATGGAACACGGTTATATATTATATTGTCTAAGGAAATATGAAGTGAGTTCCTTTTTAAATTCTGCTTGACGTGGAAGAGAAAATCAAATGAGGGAAATTTTGAGGAAGTGGCTGAATTCAAATACCTAGGAACAATAATCACAAATAGGAATGAGACGCACAAAGAAATTAAACATCGGCTCAATTCTGGAAATGCATGCTATTATGCACTGCAGAGACTCTTGATGTCCCAACTCCTTTCAAAAAACGTTAAACTGAAAATATATAAAACTATTATTCTACCACTTATATTATATGGATGCGAAACATGGACTCTTACTTTAAGGGAGGAAAGGAGATTACAAGTATTTGAGAATAAAGTACTTAGGAAAATTTTTGGACCAAGGAGAGATGAACAGACAGGTGAATGGAGAAGACTACATAACAATGAACTACATGGTCTTTATAGGAAGCCAGATATAATAAGAACAGTTAAGTCTCATAGACTGCGATGGGCAGGACATGTTGCATGTATGGGGAATGAAAGACTTGCATGGAAGCTTCTTGTAGGAAAGCCAGAGGGAAAACGCCCAGTTGGTAGACCAAGAATGAGGTGGGAGAATAACATTAACTATGATTTGAGGGAAGTAGATTATACAAGGAATGATTGGAAATCATTAGCTCAGGATAGGGATGTATGGAGAGCTTATGTCCGTGTGGCCATGAACCTACGGGTTCGATAGTGCCAGTGAGTAAGTAAGTAACTGGAAGAGAAAATTCTTATGGCCGTAAATCTCCCAGTTTAAATAAAATATTTCATCTCCATTCAGTAAACACGGTCTTTTTATGCAATTAATTAATTTATTAATCAATTGATTTGGCATTTACTTGACAAAAATCTATTTTCATATTAATTCAATAAAAATTAAACTGTCAAAAGTTTTATATGATTTTCGTATTTATTTAATTTACATAATTAATTTATTATTTACTGATTTACAGTATCCTTAATTTAGTATTAGTTTTAAGATTTATCAATATTTTAAGTTAATGTCTTATATATAACTGATAGATTATTTTATTATATTTTATTATTCTTCTATTTTTTTTCATGTTTAGCAGACAGGGCTGCTCTTCCTTTGTGTATATTTTATTACTAGTTATCATTTCAGTTTCATTCATTTTAAGAATTTTCCTCATCATTGAGTGTTTTCTCTAACCAATCTTAGTAATTAACATGAATTTTTAAAAATATAAATGACTGCGGACTTATAGATAATCAGTTTGTAACAAACATTCACAAATTTTATCATCATCATAGTACATTAAAGAATTTAGGCCATTTGTTGAATTGTTTCGGTCTCAACAGAAACACCATCCAGAAGTCTTTTGAGTGGACGTCCTTGTCTTCTTCCTGCAGGTTGATATCTTAACATTTGTTTGGGGATCCAGTGATCTTCCATTCGATGAACATGTTGCATGCGTCTTGACTTATAATCAGAAATTTTGTTTTCTAAAGGTTCCATATGTAATTCTTCTAAGATGTCTTCATTTTTTCTTTTTTTTTGTGATCTAGTAGTGTGTATCCTGCAGTCCTCCGAAGGTATCTCATTTCAGCAGATCTAAGTCTCTGTATATCCTTCTGTTTCAACGTCCATACTTCGCTACCATACAAAGGAGTTGGAAGAGCCAGTGTTTTATACACTTTTAGTCTTGAATGTTTTGGACTAACTGTGGGTTGAAGAAAGCATTTATTATTAACCCTAAAATTCTTAAACATTTTGATATTTTTTTGCATTTACATCCTTTTCTTCTTCATATGAGATATTGCGTCCTAGATATGTAAAATTATTCACCTGCTCCAAAATTCTATTGTCAAGTACAATTTTACTTCTGACAGGATCTACACCTTCAAATGCCATCATTTTCGTTTTCTCTGTAGATATCTTCAATCCATATTCTTCTATAATTCTGTTAAGTTCATACAGACCTTTCTGCCGATTATCTTCTGAATTTGCAATTATTATTTGGTCATCTGCAAACAATAGGGTGTTTAATTTTGTATTTTCTGGTATTCTTATTCCAAATTTATATTTCTTGTTCCAGCCCCTTAATTAAAGTTCTCCATCGTTCTCTGTCCTCTTTGTCTCCATCTTAAGCCTCGGAAACAAAAAAAAAATATTAGTTATAATTTTTAGTTATCATTAACTTTATTGTGTTATTTTATCTTACTTTTATTATTGTCCACTTTGATTAAATAATTGTTTAATATCTTCTAATAATATTGCAATTAGTATATTAATATAATTTATTTTATTTGTCCTAGTGAGTGGAACAGAAGGCCACATGACCTTAACTCCTAGGTTAAATTAATAAAAAATAAATTTAAATATTTAATCAACAGCCTTTATATTTTTAATTAGTACTTATTTATTTAATTTATTTAACTTATTTATTTATTTAATTTTATTTTATTATTATTTATTATTAATTTTATTTTATTTTATTTAGAACGAGTTAGTTCTATTAGATTAATTAACAGCAGAGTTATTACTTTTGCACAATTTATTTTATTCATATATTCACATTAACATTGTGGTTTTCTGACAGTCAGTCCAGCAACTGATAGTAATAATATTAATCAGTCTTTAAAACTTGAAATTACAAAAAAAAAAATACTCACTCTAATCTTAAATTTGTCCTAGCTTAGAGGTAGGTCACATTTCGGTTAGACATGCAATTGGTGAAGTTTTCTAGAATGTTGACAGCTTTTTATTTTCCCTTAACTAATAAAACTCCACTAGGTAAAAAAAGTAGTATTTAATCAACAGCCTTTATATTTTTAATAAGTACACATTTGTATATTTTATTTGCTTGTTTTAGATGAATTAACAGTAATTACTTTTACAGAATTTATTAATTTTATATTCATTCATTCATTCATTCATTCCAATGTTGTGGTTAGTTTTCTGTGAATTAGTTGAGCCAACTGATAATAGTAATATTAAACAGTCTTTTATTTAACAATATAACAAAAATTACCCATTCTATCGTTACTTTTGTCCTAGATTGGTATATAGGCCACATTTCGCTTAGGCATAAAATTGGTGAAGTTTTCTACGATATTGACTTTTTTTTTTTTTGCCTAACTATTATTGACTTGTTGAATGCAGGCTTTCACGGCCGGTAATCATGATGTTGAGTGATTCCGGGTTCTGTGGCCGTGGTCCATAGTTGGTGTTGATACCAGACGTTTCGCCCTCAACTGCGGAGGGCATCTTCAGTGGCGAGTGCTTCTAGGCGTGTTTCCTGGTCGGAAGCTCTACTTAGAGTGAACGCTGCGGGTGTTGTATTGATACTAGTGGTGGGAGCAGGGTGAGCGGGGCGTGGCTCTTGCTGATTGGCTAATGGTCGTCTCCTTGTTGTCCCTAGTGTTGATGCATTTATTTTCTAGTGTACGGTACCAGGCCTTAGACAGTTTAATACCTTCCTCTTTTCTGTTAATATTTTCCTTATGCTTGTGTATTTCTATAGCCTCTCGATATAATCTAGGGAAATAATAGGAAGTTGTGGCTAAAACTTGTGTATCATCGAATAGAATCTGGTGTCCATTCATAATGGCATGTTCTGCTACAGCCGATTTATCCATTTCTCCTTGTCTGCAGTTTCTTTGTGTTCTGATAAACG
>JASPKZ010000501.1:0-145220 GCA_030220185.1 Diploptera punctata
CTGAAATTATAAATTCCTGTCTCTCGGAAACCTTGCGTGATGGAGAAAAATCGAGATCATTTTTGAATTCAGGAGAAAAAATACTATCAGAATCACATATTTTTCTTTATGAGACAACAAAAAAATTTGCTCAGTGTAATTGAAAGGGGTACGGTATGCTGACCACAGCCACCTCTTATACTTGCTGTATGGCCATCCATCTATGTGATTAACACATCTATCTATCTGTAATATCGCAGCCCATTGTTGAGCCATAGCCTCTCCTTTGTAAGGAGTTACTAGACCAAGTTAATTTTTAATTATCTTATTTGCTCATAGATGTTATGCGGTCAACGCGCAGATCCAATGTGACATCTTACAGACAACCGAGGTATTACCAAGACGTTAAGGTCGGTAAATTTTGCTTAGAAGCCGTTTTATTCAGGCTTAAGAATCTTTAACGAGCCTGAAAATCTTCAGACTCGGGACCCACGGCCTAACGTCCCTCCTAGAGGACTTGCTCCTTGGATTTTTCCATCCTAAAAAAATCCATCAACTCCAGCAGGTTTTGAACCCGCGGCCCTGGGAATTAGAGGCAGTTTTGGAAGTCGGTCTCTTTCCATTCTTCTCTAACGATCATTACTTAGTTACTTACTGGCACTATCGAACCCGTAGGTTCAAGGCCTCGCGGACATAACTCTCCATACATCCCTATCCTGAGCTAATGCTTTCCAATCATTCCCTGTATAATCTGCTTGCCTCTAATCATAGTTAATGCTATTCTCCCACCTTATTCTTGGTCTACCAACTGGGCGTTTTCCCTCTGGTTTTCCTACAAGAAGCTTCCTTGCACGTCTTTCATTCCCCATATGTGCCACATGTCCTACCCATCGCAGTCTACGAGACTTAACTGTTCTTATTATATCTGGCTTCCTATAAAGACCATGTGGTTCATCGTTTAGTAGTCTTCTCCATTCACCTGTCTGTGCATCTCTCTTTGCTCCAAAAAATTTGCTAAGTACTTTATCCTCAAATACTTCCTTAAAGGAAGAGTCCAAACCAGCAATATCCATATCATATACGCCATGTTTAGGATGAATGTGTTAGGGAATCGTGTGCCTTGTCTTAAATGTTCATGTTGTCTTGGGGGTGGCCTACATGGTGTGGGGGATGTAAAAGTACCTATAAAGAGAGCGCTTGTTATAGCGAATTGCATATAAAGTGGAAATCTAATGGAGGAGCTAATACGTTTGTATTTGAGGTCATTTATACTCGTATTTATAACGTTTAGTGGCCTATTAGCACTAATGAAAATTCTTAAACCTTTTTTATTTTTTATTGGAGAATAATTAACATCTGATGGACGAAAATATATGTTCTTGCAACCCACCATTATCTGTGTAATTGTCGAGGGGCACGTTGTATACTGCACTCTGTAGAGTATTGTTATTTGCAACAAGTACATTATCTCTAGCTATTACCTGTAAAACAGTAATCCAAATTTGTCTTGTCGCCGTGTCGTGTCGGCAACTACTCTCATACCGGCGCTGTGCGGGCATGTCTACACTCTGGGCGACATCACTGTTCTCGACAAATTACCTCCGGTTAAATAACAGCCCCCACTCCGGTCAGATATCAATAGTCCTGTAATATCATCTATTCAGTACATAATGCTTTGTATGACGTAATATTTATCATTGCTTTTAATTGATCTATCTGAAATATCGCCAACACATCCGTATCTATTATAACACATTTCTTCCTCTATTTCCCAGTCCTTCAAAGTTTCTCTAATCCCTTAGATCCACGTGAGATTTGGTGTCCTTTTCTTCTCGTTCCTGATGGTGTCCATTCCATTATTCTCTTCGGTAATCTTTCATCCTCCATTCGCCTAATATATCCGTACCATTTTAGTTGCTTTTCTTGGATAAATTCTAAAATTGAGTTTTGTCCATTCATGTTCTCTTTTATAACTTCCTTGATATCCTAGCAGATCTTCTCCAATATATCTATTCTCTAATTCTTTACATATCTATCCAAATTTATTTCCTAATCCCTGTATGTTCCATGTTCCAATTTTCATTGTCCGTTTCCGTAACAGTTTCCGTACATTTTTAAATCTGTCCGGCTGTAAATCATTGGGTTTTTTAACATTTCATTTATTTTTTCCAGTAAACGGTGATTTAGCCCATCGCATTAACACCCAAGCTGGAGGACCAGAAAATTTTGTTTGAGCTTTCTTCCCATAGCCTTTGAAGATCCCTCTTCACCGCAGGGCAGCCATTCAATAATAATAATAATAATAATAATAATAATAATAATAATAATATAATAATAATAATAATAATGATAATAATAATAATATTTAATAATGATAATTTATTTATTTATAAAAGATTTACAATGTAATAAAACGTCTTCGTGTGCCCAAAACCTTTTAAATATCTTCTTTTTCCGTTCTTCTCTATCTTCCCATTCAAATTCTTTTAGACCTGTCTCCCTCTTACCTCTTCTTACACCATCCATCAATTTAAATCTATGTCGACCTCTTTTTCCTTTCCAGGTGGAATTCATTCCAAAGCTTGTCTGGGCAATTTTTTCTCCGGCATTCTACGTACATGACCATACCATTCTAGTTTTCTGTATCTCAAAAATCAAATATTGAATTTTGGACTTTTGTTTGTTGTCTGATGATTATATTTCTGATTCCCCCCCCCAATTTAGAATGTATAGTTGAGCGCCTTAAAGAATCCATTCCAGTAGACATAAGCTTTAAACTATTATTTTTTTCAACTGCTAAGTTTCTGCGCCGCATGTTAGTGTGCTTCGAATTATGGATTTATAAATTTGTAATTTGGTATCTCCTCTTTTATCCTTATCCCACAAAACCCCGTTTAACATTGTTATTATCGATCTGCCTTTTTGAATTTTATGTAATTTTCTTGGGTACATTTTGAGTTAATTTTCATCCCCAGGTAATTGCATTCTTCACATCCTTTAATACATTCCATCCCATCTTCCAAAACTAAATCTTTCTTTTCATGACCACAAGATAAGTAAAATTATATTTAATAATGATAATAGTAATAATAATATCATCATCATCATCCGGTATCATGACAGCTGCCGCCGTGTTCCCGAAACCAAACGCCGTTCCTGTCTATCCATCGATGAATCTTCCCCCAATTCTCTGATAACACTGGTCAACATGATTTTTGTCTCATGAGTAGTAATAGTTGTACTTAATGCAGTTTTTTTATCGTGTTTTCAAATATGTATTCGAAATTTCTTCATCACCCACAGTTTTTTTTATTTCAATTTCAATTAATGGATTCAAATCATTATTTTTTAAATAAACGTTTTTTCGTCCATTTTTCCATTGTAAAATAAAACCAAATGAGCTAACTCAGGAGTTTTCAGCTATGGAAGAGAGATATCAAGGCAAATGGAATCCTAATATGCTGGTCGATTATTGTTGGACCATCAAGAGGGATGTTCCACATGCGAAATATAGCAGAAAAATCATCATTTCTTACTTTCTAGGGGAGTCCGAATGATCGAATATTGTGTAGTTCCGAATGTAGAAAATGTTAAAGTGTTTGAAATTACAAATTCCTGTCTCTCAGAAACCTTGCGTGATGGAGAAAAACCGATATCATATTTGAATTCAGGAGGGAAAATACTGTCAGAATCAAATATTTTTCTCTCTGAGACAAAAAAAAAATATTTTTTTTTGCTCAATGTAATTCGACTTTCTGAGGGCTCGCTTAGTTAACGGTTATCCTACGTGGGATTTTTTTTTTTAATTACTGCTTTTGGAAGACCTTTGGGATATTTTGTTTTTCAGGGAGATATACGGTTGTCATTTTATTTAATATAGGTATTATTTACACATGTTATCTGGGGACATGTTAAATATTTTGTCATAAGAGATGTGAGTTGATAGATACCTTTTGATTGTGCCTTGTGGCTAAACATGCGATAATTTTCACATGAGAATTTTTAATGTCAACCCGTCGCATATGTTGATGAATCACAACCGTATTCAGTTGTTTATTAATCGTCGCTACATCATCTGGCTCGTTTATTTCCTTCTCTGCATCAGTGTCACATCCAATCTATGATCTTAATTACTCTTGTAGTTTCTAACATGCTAGTAAAATAAAATTGGACATCAAGATAATAGGTATTAGTTTTCAGACAGTTTTCTTTAAATTCTTCAATTTCGAATATTTTCATCATCATCATCATAGGACATTCACGAATTTAGGCCATTTGTTGACCGGTTTCGGCCTTGAGAGAAACACCATCCAGAAGTCTTTTGAGTGGACGTCCTGGTCTTCTTCCTGCACGTTGATATCTTAACATTTGTTTGGGTATCCTGTGATCTTCCATTCGATGAACATGTTGCATCCATCTTGACTTAAAATCAAAAAAATTGTTTTCCAAAGGTTCCATGTGTAATTCTTCTAAGATGTCTTCATTTTTATGTGATCTAGTAGTGTGTATCCTGCAGTCCTCCGAAGGTATCTCATTTCAACAGTTCTAAGTCTTTGTATATCCTTCTGTTTCAACGTCCATACTTCGCTATCATACAAAGAGTTGGAAGACCCAGTGTTTTATACACTTTTAGTCTTGAACGTTTTTGGGCTAACTGTGGCTTGAAGATAGAATTTATTAACCCTAAAATTCTTAAAAATTTAGATATTTTTGCATTTACATCCTTTTCTTCTTCATATGAGATATTGCATCCTAGATATATAAATTATTTACCTGCTCCAAAATTTTATTGTCAAGTACAATTTTACTTCTGACAGATTCTACACCATGAAATGCCATCATTTTCGCTTTCTCTGTAGATATCTTCAATCCATATTCTTCTGTAATTTTGTTAAGTTCATAAATTACCTTTCTGCAGATTATCTTCTGAATTTGCAATTATTATATGTTCATGTGCAAACAACAGGGCGTTTAATTTTGTATTTTCTGATATTCTTATTCCAAATTTATATTTCTTGTTCCAGCAACATATTACTTCGTTGATATAAATCGGAAAGAGTGTTGGGGATAGGGGGCAGCCTTGTCTCAGACCGCGATTTATAATTCCTTCTTCAGAAAATCTGTTATTTAATTTAATCTTTATGGTGTTGTCTTTGTAAATATTTTGTATGTTCTGCCGAAGTAAATTTGGTATATTTCTGTCTTCCAATATATTTAAGAGTTTTGATCTCTTGACTGTGTCGAATGCTTTTTCAAAATCTATGAAAGCAAAATGTGTTTCTAAGTTGAATTCTCTTCTTTTTTCAAGCAATAGTTTAACAGAAAATGCTGAATCAATACAAGATCGTCCTTTCCTAAATCCATTTTGACATTCCATAAGGCATTTTTCGCTTAAACTTTTTCGAATATTTTCTAAAACACAAACGGTTAATGTAGGAAAAGTTTATGGGGAATGGGTTGTGGAGCAAATCTTTAAATTAACTTATGAATTCACTAAAGTTCGTTGTGTGTTTCCTGCGTCACACGGCACACATCAAAATTATAATAAATTTCTTTCCAATCCCGATGTAATATAGGCTATCTGTATAGACACTTGCCACAGCTCCTCTGTGACTTTTTTCTTTCAAGATTTGTTAAATGTAGTGACGTTTAATAAAATTCTGTGATTTGTATTTGTCCGTTTGTTACCAAAGAAAGATGAACAGACAGGTGAATGGAGAAGACTACATAACAATGAACTACATGGTCTTTATAGGAAGCCAGATATAATAAGAACAGTTAAGTCTCGTAGACTGCGATGGGCAGGACATGTGCGCGTATGGGGAGTGAAACACGTGCATGGAAACTTCTTGTAGGAAAGCCAGAGGGAAAACGCCCAGTTGGTAGACCAAGAATGAGGTGGGAGAACAACATTAACTATGATTTGAGGGAAGTAGATTATAAGGGAATGATTGGAAAACATTAGCTCAGGATAGGGATGTATGGAGAGCTTATGTCCGCGCGGCCATGAACCTTCGGGTTCGATAGTGCCAGTGAGTAAGTAAGTTAGTTTGTTCTTCTTGCTTTCATGTGATAGACCTAGTGGTCTGTTACGGTCTTAGTCCAACGTTGAAGGGTCTGCCCAAAGATCTCTTGCCTGGTGGCTGGTAATTTAAGATTTGATGTGATATTCTTGTTCTGCTCATTCTTCCTACGTGAGATTTCCAGTTGTTTCTGTATTTTTGTACATATTCCATGACTGATTCTGTTTGTAATTCTTTGAGAATCTCAGAATTCCTTTTATGGTCTGTTCTTGAGTAACCTGCAGTACGTCTAATACATTTGATTTAGATAAGTAGCAATTAGACCTAGAATACACATTCGTTTTTACTTCAGGTATGTTAAGAGGAGTCCCTTTCTTCTTCTAGCTCTACAGCCCTTTATGGACCCTGGCTGCTGTTACGATACTCTTCCATGCACCTCTTTCCAACGCCCTCCTTCTCCATCCTCAGACCCCGAGCTTTCTGAGGTCTTCCTCTTCTTCTTCTTCCTCCATCTGGTCTCAGTAGTGTAAGCTTTCTAGTGGTATTCTCCTCCTCCATTCTCATTATATGTCCCACCCATCTCAGTCTGGCAATTTTAATAACATTTACAATATCTGGGCCTGAATACAAATTGTAGATGCCATGGTTATATCTTATCCGCCATACTCCACCATCATTTATAGGTCCCAGGATTTTCCTTTCAAAGATTCCCAGTGTTTCTTTATTATGTCTGCTAAGTGTCCAGCATTCAGTGCCATAAATATCAACTGGTCTCATTATGGTTTTGTAGATTTTTAGTTTTGCATCCACGGAGGGAATGCTAGATTGTTCCTATAGTATAGATGATAAGATAATAAAATTTGTTATAGTCCCCAGGTATTTTCATTACCCTTGTAAAGTATGTTTTAAAATTATTATACTGTCACCACTGATTAATTTTCCCTAAAAATAACATTATCATTCAATGAAGGAAATTAATTCATTTATAATAAATTAAACACTTAAAAAAACAATATAATTCTAGATAATCTTAAAAAATTCTTAAATAACAAATTGATATAAACTTCACAATCTAGGATAATTATTTTATAGACTTACAAGAAAAATGCCGATGTATTTGTATAATTTTCCAGAACTAATTGAACGGAGGCTGTCAGGCATTATCAAGATTCTCTGATCTAATGATCGATATACCGTACTCTTATTCATATTTATTTATGTATAAGGACGCCATTTTCTGCTGGAGTTAGATTAAATAGGCTTTATTGGTGTCGCTGCCATTAAATTCGCTAAACGTGAGTTACATAATTCAACAGCCAGCCGAAAGAGGGGCTTCTATCGATCTCTCTCTCTCTGCTACAGGCTCTTGTCTGAC
The DNA here is from genome assembly GCA_030220185.1 of Diploptera punctata. NCBI lineage: Eukaryota > Metazoa > Arthropoda > Insecta > Blattodea > Blaberidae > Diploptera > Diploptera punctata. The sequence continues at coordinate 7,378 of JASPKZ010000501.1, forward strand.
ACCGCTCTAAGTGCAGCCAAATAATATGACAATCACTTTACTCTGTTGACCATCAAGTACATATATGCCATTAGTTAGCACACGTAACTACCTGTTTAAGAAAATACACTACAAACCGGGTTCGAGTCCCTATACATAAACCTCTGGAGACACCTGCCTTCAACGTAAATGTGCTATCGTCACATATCCAGCTACAATTGTAAATGTAAAATCGTAGACTTTCACGGCAGGTATTTTGATTCATGTATTTTATGTCTTTCGGGCTAAATGGCCATGGTCTGGTTTTATTAGCACTCGACGTTTCGTCTACTACTGCGGTAGACATCCTCAGGAGATTCTGCATGCTCTTTGACCTCCTAACTCTTCAAATGTCGGCTACAGACTGGCTCTGTGCCCGTCCGTCCGTCTATGTATTTGCAAGTTGAATTTCCTGTCCAATATACGTCCCCTCCAGTTTCCTGGATATATCCTCGACAGCCGGGAAGAGAATCAGTGGTTCATGAAACCAACCTCCAGCTATTTTCTGTTTTCTGTCCCTCTTTAGCCCTTTTGATATATGTTCATTCGTTGATGATAAGTGATTTATCCACTGGCAACAATATCCAGCCGCGGAGATCGAGAGTCAAAGATCTAGTGGTCGGACATTAACAAGCCTTGGTGACGCTGTCCTCGCTGAAGTTCCAGTTGGTGTTCTAGCCTCCAACAGGAAGACCGCCACCGCCGCAGAACCAACCCCCACAAGGGCAAGAGCGGGAAGCCAAATCGACATTCCAATCAGAAACGGCACTTTTCGGATTTAGCTGATCTGTTTAAAAATTTAGAATTTTGAAAAATTATTGGACTTTTGTATTTTACTGGTGGGCTCTAGGGGACCACTCCGACATTTGTCTTTACACCAAGGGAAACCACCGAAAATCTTGGTAGAGTGGCTTGAATTTAATAATAAATTATAGCCAATTTGATCAGCGTAATACTCCAATTGGAGTTATAATTTAAGATGTGACAGGACACTTCCTATTTTCATTATATGTGCTCATACACTCTACTAAGAAAGTGTGTTTTTTGTAATCCAATTCGATAGATTTGGAAATCGTGTCCTTATTTATAGTTGATTATTGTGTGGTGATGTTTTCTACACGGTCCATTACAATTGTAAAGTTAAAATATAAAATTGGTACCTGAAATCTCAGTTATCAACTGTATTACCATCATTGGTGCAAATATGTCGCCTGTTACGGTCACAAGGTCGAATTTTCGATCCATTTTTTTTTTGGACGTACCAGCGGTTATTTTGCCTTGGGGGTAGTAACGAAGCATAGATTTTGAATTCTGTGAGATGGCACTCGTTGAAGATGGGCTTTCCAGTTGTTTCTGGTAGTTTTGTATATGATGCAGAATGGGTTCTATTATACCACCAAGTTAACTCTGCACGGGCGGAGGGGAAGAGTTTTAGCGCTTGTGTCGCCGTACTACTGAATCTATGGAAGGGATGTAGGAGAAGACTGTACATCCGATCACGTACTGAAATGGTTTAACTTTTAAGTGTGGGCGGAGAATCCGTAAACACGTGTGAAAGATCTTAACATGGTTGTCATATTAGTAATTTAAGCACGGAACGCTCAAGCGGTCGGATCATTTAAAATCACAGTATTTGTCGTCTCTCCGTTACCAGCTTCACTATAAATCACACGTGGCAACATGTAAGATAAGTGACAGCCCATTCCTACACGTACCCCAATAGTAACACGGTTGTCAAATTAGTAATTTTGCCAATGACCGCGTAGAATGACGGACCATTAAACCCACAGTATTTGCCAGCTCTCTACCAGTCAGACAAAGAACATATACAGAGAACAGGAAGTGGCAACATAATAAGGAAGGGAAAGATAAAAAGGCAGCATGTTTGTTAACATGTTTTCCTCCTACACGGATTAATTTCTGGAGTAGTTCATCGAACTTTTACATAATTTCCTCTCATCATCATCAACAACAACAAGGGTTAAACCCAATGGCCTGTTTCGATCTCATTATAAGTCGAATTGGTCCTTCCATCTCTTCAATGGTCTTCCCAACATTCTTCTCCCTTTTGGTTTATAATTATACATTCTTCTTGGTATGCGCTGTTCATTCATTCGTAATACGTGCTGAAGGTAAGCATTTTAATAGTATTTTATTCTTTCACAGAGACTAAATATATTAAGTTCTGCTCTTATATATTCGTTTTTCTTTTTATCATAATTTCCTCGTTTCCTTTTATGGCCCCACTTTGTACAGCTCTTAAAGTTTTCTGGCATTTATCTTAAAGGTGAAGAAAACCCCTCATACAGGAAACTTGTCGCGACTGGGGAACGAAACTAAGCCCGCCGAATGTGAGACAGTGAATTTCCTTGGCGGTTTGTCTAAGTTAAACATTGTTTTGCATCCGTTTACTGGCATCTTTATATAAACATGAATGAAACTTGTGGAAAGTAGGAATGTGTGTTTTGGTCACGATAGGCTCGCACCTCCCCCCCTTGTGTGCATGGAGTCTGGATTGCGTGACAGAGTAACCCTGTAACATGTGTTACTGCCACATAATTATGATGTCACATGATTTTGACATGAAATAACCGCATTAAATCTTCAACTAAAATAGAGGAAGAACCGTCTGCATAAACTGTATTACACTTTTTATACGTAATTATTGTTCCTGTTATTGGCCCAGTATCGAAGGCAGTGCATGATAGCATTCAATCATCGACAAAGTTGTTTAGGAAATTTGTCTAACGCTCTCCGCTCTTAAAGTGATCTGATCACAAGAGAACCAGGTGACCTGCTCGCTTTTCATTGGTTATGGACATCGACGTACGTTGTACGCGAAAAATAGTTCCCTTCATTAAATTGAAAATATGTCTTCTGAATATACATGTTATTCTTGGCGACTGAAAATTATAATAATCAGGGTATGGATTTGAATGAACTAATGTTAAGATTGCAAAACAGATAGTTTATATTATTCTTTTGTTTCTGTGTGAAACCAAGAAAAAATTCTAACTTCTCATTATATTATTCAACTGTTAGTATGTGAAACAAAGACAAAAGGCAATCAGAAGTCTAACTTCTCATATTATTCAATTGTTTGTATGCGAAACAAAGACAAAAACAATCAGAAGTTTAACTTCTCATTATATTATTCAACTGTTAGTATGTGAAACAAAGACAAAAGGCAATCAGAAGTCTAACTTCTCATATTATTCAATGGTTTGTATGCGAAACAAAGACAAAAACAATCAGAAGTCTAACTTCTGATATATTATTCAACTGTTAGTATGTGACAATCAGATGTCTAACTTCTTATTATACGTATTATTCAATTGTTTGTATGTGAAACCAAGACAAAAGACAGTCAGAAGTCTAAATTCTTATTATATTATTCAATTGTTTGTATGTGAAACCAAGACAAAAGACAGTCATAAGTCTAACTTCTCATTATATTATTCAATTATTTGTATGTGAAACAAAGACAAATGACAGTCAGAAGTCTAAATTCTCATTATATTATTCAATTGTCAGTATGTGAAACAAAGAGGAAAGACAGTCAGAAGTCTAACTTCTCATTATATTATTCAATTGTTTGTATGTGAAACAAAGACAAAATGCAGTCAGAAGTCTAACTTCTCATTAGATTACTCAATTGTTTGTGTATGAAACAAAGACAAAAGACAGTCAGAAGTCTAACTTCTCATTTTATTGTTCCATTGTTGTATGTGAAACAAAAACAAAAGACAGAAGTCTAACTTCTCATTATATTTTCAGTTGTTAGTATGAGAAACAAAGACAAAAGGCAGTCAGAAGTCTAACTTCTCATATTATTCAATTGTTTGTATGTGAAACAAAGACAAAACACAGTCAGAAGTCTACTTATATTATTCAATTGTTTGTATGTGAAACAAAGACAAAATACAGATAGAATCCATTGATCGACAAAGTTAAATGTTTTGAGGACGTTTGTCTATGATGATGGAAAGTGATCCTCCATGGTATCTTTACCTTGTGATGGAGTGGTTTGCGTCCTTAAATAACCCCGAGAGCTACACCAGCGGTAGCATTGCTTCCGAAAGTGTTACCCATGCCGGACAGGACGAAAGCGATAATCCAGACGAAATAAATACCTTGGTCGAAAGAGTGACAATCTCTCGCCGTAAAAAATGCAACCGTCAAGAAACGCGGACATGGGTTCCACTGGGGTAAAATAGTCCCTCATTCGGTTCTCCGGGCGGGGACTACTTCAGGCAATCCATGCCAAAGGCTCAATCACAGGACATGTTCCTAGGAACATGGAATGCAGGGGATGATTGGAAAACATTATCTAATGATAGGGATGTATGGAGAGCTTATGTCTGCGCGGTCATGAACCTACGGGTTCGAAAGAGCCAGTGAGTTGGTTGGGTGAAAACTGAGCTTTCTGAGAGTCAAAATGTTCATTTCACTCGTCGTTTTTCTGTGAAACATTTAATACGATTCTACACTCTTTAAAGCTTCCCTAAAATTTTGTTTCGTTGGTACTAACTCAGTGGCACTATTGAACCCACGCGCTGACATAAGCTCTCCGTACATCCCTATCCTGAGCTAATGTTTTCCAATCATTCCCCTATATAATCTAATTCCCTCAAATCATGGCTAATGTTATTATCTTCTTGGTCTACCAACTGGGCGTTTTCCCTCTGGTTTTCCTACAAGAAGCTCCCATGCACGTCGTTCACTTCGCATTCGTGCCACATGTCCTGCCCATCGCAGTCTACGAGACTTAATAATTCTTATTATATCTGGTCCTATAATATCTTGTAGTTCACTGTTACGCAATCTTGTCCATTCACCTGTCCATCTCCTTTTTGCCCCAAATTTTATCTAAGAACTTTATTCTCAAATACTCGCAATCTCCTTTCCTCCCTTAAAGTGAAAGTCATGTTTCGCATCTATATAGTATAACTGGTAGAATAATAGTTTTTATATATTTCAGCCTAACGTTTCGTTGCTACACGTAGATATATTTTATGTAATGTAAATGAAGAAACTAAAAACCAAGCAGGTTGGGGGGGGGGTGGAGTTTAATAACTACACCATCAAGTTAAGAACGCACCGAGGGAAGGTGGACTCGCCTATGACCTTGCACACTGCTTCAAAAGTAGATACAGAATTATTAGAAGGTATAAAATAGTGTTTGTTTAGCTATTTGTAGTATGCAGTAAGTCGCTGCGAAACATTCTATCAGGGACGGGAGAATCCTGTATACAATGTGACGTTGTATGCGTTAATGGGATTGGTGTGTTTACTCCCTGTAACACCACTGGGTAATAACAAATAAAGGAAATTTTGAATAAGTGGCAGAATTCACATATGTAAGAAGTATAATTAACATTTCTATGTAAATGCATAAACTATTTGTTTTACATAACATTTTAAATATCGTTACATGTTTATGAATTAGGGTATTTGAAATGATTTAAGACACTTATTTTTCCAATTTGTTCATATTTGTAGGCCTAGTACATATTTTATATATTTCAGAAAACATTACATATATTTACATCCATCCATCCACAGTAATTCTGCCCGAGGGCAGGTCTTTCACTGCAATCATAACATTTTCATGCTATGCTTTGCAGCTTTACTAGGGAATTATATAGGTGTGGTAGCTTCCCATTGCTTTCCACTCCGGTGAAGGATGATGATGTTGATGGCCGGATGATTTTAGGAGAGCCGTTGGGCCTAAGCTTCCTGACATTTGTCTTGCAGGTGAAGAAAAACCCCGAGAAAAACCTCATCCAGGACCTGTCCCGACCGGGAATCGAGCCCGGGCCCGCTTCGTGAGAAGGCAGTACGCTACCTCGAGACCACAGCGGTGGACATACATAAGCGATAGATTAATTCATTAGAGTTTATTACTTTCTTTGTATATTTTTTCTTTTCTTTTTGTGTGCAGTAGATTCGAGTTTTATTCTTTTCTGTATACATTATTCCATTAGTTTAATTTTAATTGTATTTAATTTTATTGTAATTTTAAGCCGGTATTTTTATTCTTGTTTAGTTTGACCAGACAATTGTTTAGTATGTACTATTATTGTATTTTTTTGTATTTAAATGTTAACATATGTTTGACCAGATGAGATAGAAGAGATGGCCACATGGCCTTAACTCCATCAGGCTAAATAAATCTATTCTAAGTCTAATCTATATATCTAGGCATATTACATAGTTTTATATATTTAAGTAAACATTGTATATCTTTACATGATTGAACATTTATTTTAATTATATGAACAAAGAATAATTAGTAGAATGCAAAGTTGCGAAATGAGATTTTTAGGAAAACAAAAGGATGTTCTATAGAAGACAGAATTAGAAATGAAGAAATAAGAAAATAATTAGAAGTGTAAGCTATCAACTAAAGAATGGACAGATACAGAACAAGATGGTTTGAACATATTGGAAGAATGGAAGATACCAGACTGCCAAAAAAAAATAGCTTATGAATATGGTCGTAAAGAAAAGAGGGACGTAGGGAGACCGAGAAGGAAATGGAAGGAGACACTGTGATGACGGAACAGGCAGTTAGCCTAATCCATTTAGTGGAGGAGGAGAAGAAGAGATTTTAAATATATCCATTAATAAAATAAAATAAAACTGTTATAGTTTTACACGATTTTCATATTTATTTTAATACAGTAAATCCTGTCTATGAAGGAACATATGGTTCCTTGAATACATTTCCGTCTTGGCAGTTTTCCTTCTTATAAAGGGCTTCAATTTTCTCACGCAGTGTAAGGGTTTTACATGCACGCTTTAAAGACATAACTGGCAGACTCAAAAAGCTACCGAGGAATTCGCTTAAATTGTTCAGTTATTGCTTGTAATTTTTGTTTGTGGATTTGTCCAAAGTTAGGATTGGTGAAATATAATTTATATTTGTGATAGAGTGTAAGGTGGAGTGCCTATTGTAAACTATATGTATGCACGTCCACAGAAATATCTATTGTTATGTAATGTGTTTATTCTGGTAAAAATTAATTAGAATTTAAATGGAATTTTTGATGAACTGTGTAACTGGTGGTGGGGGTAGCGAGTTTGTGTAAATTAGTTGTTGCAACTCATTTTTGTTTCATCGATTTTTTTGCCCCTATTTTTATACTGATTGGAAAATGATACAATTAAAAGCGACCTGCCATTTTTCTTTTCATTTTTATTATTATTATTCCTTACCAAAAGGTGGGTGGGGGGAATATAATTTAAAATATGTCCGTTGCTTGGTTATTAATTTTTTATTTTTATTTTGAACAGATACGGAGATTGAAATCGGCGCGGGACAGTTTCATTTCACGTAGTTACTGCGCAGTTTAAGGGGGTGCGAGAGAGAGTAGCGAGGGAATCTAAGTTTCTTTTGCCTCTACAATGTGTACTGTAGGGGCGGTCGGTTATGAAAAGTGGGGGGGATAGGGTGTAATGGCGTTACTGCCTCCTCGCGGTGGATCACGGGACTCTGTTTTCACTATTCGCTTCACCATCGTTGCCGCGTGATCATCGTACAGACTTGCTGTAGGAGGAGTAGAAAAACCACGCGGTCATCGGGAACCTAACATCACCTCTCATCCAACAATGGACAAGTGTTGTGCATTTACTCCAATAAAAAATCGCTATTAAAAACTTACCTCATCGAAAACTGTCAGCAGAAATCATGAACCAGACTATATTATCAGTGTTTACAAATCTGTTTCACCGTTTAGATACTAACAAACGTACTACAGGTTTTAAATAAGTTTTAAACACCTGCTAATCGTGTTAATAAATGTGTTTTTAGTCCTAGAAGCATATATAAGTGTTTACGTGTGTAATTATTGTTGTCGCCCCACTTTTTTCGTCTGTTTTGGTGATTCTACAAGGTAATAAGAACTTAGGGGAAGTATATAGTAATTGTTTTGAAGTGTGAGAGGTAGTTTTTATTGTTATTAAACACGGCGACCACTACGAGCAACCCATTAAGTACTCTAACTCAACTAATAGGAGCCTGTGATACTATGGAGGCCACGTACTGCATGGGCACGGATGTAGATGTTTGTCGGATGTTTGATCAATATCTTTACAAGGTGAGTACCACGTGTTTAACTTACATTACATCCTGTACGGCAGAGGTTTTCAAACTTCGGCGCGCCTCATTCGGCAAGTGCCGAACTTTACCATGGCAGCGCGAGAACTTTAAACAAATGTGACATATTCTTAGCATTGGTGATTTTTAGCACTTTCAAATTAGAATTTTAGGATTTTGATAAACGTTTTGTAGCGTTTATATATTTACAATTTTGAATTTTATAGCACTTTCAGAAAACGTTAAACTGAAAATATATAAAACTATTATTCTACCAGTTATATTATATGGGTGCCAAACATGGACTCTTACTTTAAGGGAGGAAAGGAGATTACAAGTATTCGAGAATAAAGTACTTAGGAAAATTTTTGGACCAAAGAGACATGAACAGACAGGTGAATGGAGAAGACTACTTAACAATGAATTACGTGTTCTTTATAGGAAGCCAGATATAATAAGAACAGTTAAGTCTCGTAGACTGCGATGGGCAGGACATGTTGCACGTATGGGGAATGAAAGACTTCCATTGAAGTTTCATGTAGGAAAGCCAGAGGGAAAACGCCCAGTTGGTAGACCAAGATGAGGTGGGAGAATAACATTAACTGTGATTTGAGGAAGTAGATTATACAGGGAATGATTGGAAAGCATTAGCTCAGGATAGGGATGTATGGAGAGCTTAAGTCCGCGCGGCTATGATCTTACGGGTTCGATAGTGCCAGTGAGTAAGTATAGCACTTTGAAGAAAAACATACATGTTGTTATGAATATTCTATTTATTTATATGATGAAAGTTAAAAATCAAAATGTACCTGTTGGCAGGTGTCGTCGTCCTCAACTTTGTTAAAATATTGTATATAACATTAACTGGAGCGCTTTCGGAAGTTATCTTCCATCTTCGGCAGGTTGAGCTTCCGCTACTCGTTGTGTACGGTGATGTATACTCCAACTGTTTGTAGCAGCAACTGTCTTGTTTTTGACGATCTCGTATAATGGGGATTGATTCTATTTATTTATTTTACCTGATGGAGTTAAGACCGTAAGGTCTTCTCTTCCACTTCACCAGGTTAAATTATACATATAACAATTTTGAATTATCTACATGTTGATTAATGATACGTAATAGGTGTAGGCTGCACAATATAGAGTTGACAAGATCTTCTTCATCTTCCGTCACGGTTCAGGCTTCTTGCTAGCCTATTCCGGCTCGAAGTACATTTTCCTTTAGTCTTCCCAAACTTCTTCTTCCTCTTGGTGAATAGTTATGTGCTGCTTTTGGTATTCTGTTCTCAGTTATCTTTGCTAAGTATTCTTTCCAGTTTGTTCTGTATTTCACTATTGTTGTGTTTAATTCCTCTACTTTTAGTTGCTGTCTTATAGTTGACAGGGTTAAAATTAATAATAATAATAATATAATAATAATAATAGATAGATAGATAGATCGTCGGTTGATTAATGTCTTTGACATCGTCCGATTCCTAATAGCCATTTTGTCGGTCCATCCAATCTCCTGGTTGTAGATGTTTCTCCTTCATGTATAAACATATTCCCTGACTCCAGGAGGTTTTAGGTCTTCCTCTGCCTCGTATTCCCTCAGGTTTTCATTCCAAAACAGATTTTGGTAGCCGATCCTCTTCCATTCGCTGGACAAGTCCGTACCATCTTAATTGCTGAGTTTTAATATAATCTAAAATAGTGTCTTCAGTCTTCATTTTCTCCCTTATAACTGATTTCCTAATTTTTTCTCTTCTTGAAATTCTTGCTGCCCTTCGTATAAATCCATTTCCGTTGCCAAAAGATACTTATTTGTTTTTGTTGTTAATGGCCAAAGTTCTGCTCCATAAGTAACAATTCTTTTAACAATTGTATGATATATATTCATTTTGTTTTTATTACTTATATTTTTATCCCACAATATCCCATTGAGGTAATAATAATAATAATAACAACCTATAATTTGATTAAGTAAATTGCTTGGCAAAGAAAGTTAAAAAATACCAAGGAACAATAAAAGTGCACAAGGAACATGATTATATATTATATTGTCTAGTGAGCTTTTTAAACTGCTTTTGAGTCGGGCAGTCCTGACTATACGAGGATATGAATATCTGATATGAACAGCTACAAATTCTAATGACAGATAATGAGTTTTGAAACTACTTTAATGTGCAATTAAAATGACATTGTCAAAGATTGATAGTGAGATAAAAATGCATATATTAAATTCGGAATTTAATAAATGAATACTTGTTGAAGCTAACAATGAAATGCAGAAATAAATTTAAAATAGGCTCATTGTGGAAACGCACGCTATTATGCATTACAAGGACTCATTTTCATCGCAGCTGCTCTCAAAGAATGTTAAACTAAAAATATAAAACTGTTATTAATCCAGTTATATGTTTCTTACTTGAAGAGAGGTGTAAATATTGGACTTAATACAGGCCAACATACCGGTGTCAGGAGAAAACTAACTAACGGTGACTTATATATTCTTTAAGAACCCACATGTAAAAAGAATGGTTAAGTATTGTATACAGGATAAGGCATGTGGCTCAAATCGGGATTGAAAGAAGGGCATGGAAGCTTGTAGGTAAACGAGATGCTTAGCGTCCAGTAGATCGGCCAAGTATAAGATGGGAGAATAACATTAACCATGATTTGAGGGTGAACAGACAGGTGAATGGAGAAGACTACATAACAATGAACTACATGGTCTTTATAGGAAGCCAGATATAATAATAACAGTTAAGTCTCGTAGACTGCGATGGGCAGGACATGTTGCACGTATGGGGAATGAAAGACTTGCATGGAAGCTTCTTGTAGGAAAGCCAGAGGGAATACGCTCAGTTGGTAGACCAAGAATGAGGTGGGAGAATAACATTAACTATGATTTCTGGCAAGCAGATTATACAGGGAATGATTGGAAAGCATTAGCTCAGAATAGGGATGTATGGATAGCTTATGTCCGCGCGGCCATGGACCTACGGGTTCGATAGTGCCAGTGAGTAAGTAAGTAATGATTTGAGGGAGGTGAATTATACAGGGTGTGATTGGAAAATTTTAGGATTACGGCGCAAAAAGTGAACATCCGAATTTCGAGATAATTTTGGTTTTGAAATGAAGCTTAGAACCACTAAACATGAAAACACAAACAAACAAACAACAAAAATTGTGGACCATCCAGAAACAAAGCAGTAAAATAACATTTTATAAGCACTACAAATACACATTTCACTAGTTACTGTACAGACGTCCTCTTTTCCATATAAATTTGGTATTAAAATGAAGCTTAGGATCACCATAGATGGAAAGACTGCGGACCATCACTAACGAAACTAGGTTAGAGTAATTGATCTTATACATAATTAGGTTAGCTTTTAGTTCTTACACATATAGATAATTTATTTACTTTACAAGTTAGAGTAATTTAAATAAGTTAGGTTAACTTTTAGGTTATTATACATGTATTCTAATAAATTTCGAAGATTACGTTATAAATAAGTGGATCTATTTATTGACTATTTTGTAAGGGCTAATTTGCCGTTGTTCATTTTCGAGAAATACGTACGATGACGTTTCGATTATTATTATGGACAATCGATTCAGTTGAACAATTTTTTCTTAAGAAATTCTACGTGGGGTTGTGATTTTTATTAAATTTCAAACTCTTTGCTATGTAATTTTGGAATGCACTTTTATTACAATAAAATATTTATTCTATTTTCCTATCTGTATTGAAGAAAACATGTTTTCACCCTGGACTAACGTATGAATATCGAATCTGACGTCACGTCCACAATGGCAGCAACTTACTTCAGGTAATATAAGGAATAATGCTTTATAAATTGTTATTTTACAGCTTTGTTTCTGGATGGTCCGCAAATTATTTTCAAATTTCGATCTTCGACGTTCCTAAGCTTAATTTTAAAACCAAAATTATCTCTATTCGACTTTTTGCGCCGTACCCAATATTAGCTTAGGATAGGGATGTATGGATAGTTTATGTCCGTATGCCATGAACCTCTAGATTCGGAAGTGCCAGTGATTTGCTTAATTAGTTACAGGTTAAAACAACACTCAAAAAATAAAACAAATTTACGCGGACTAAAATATAAGACAAAGAAAAGAAACATTTATACTGACTACTTAACTCATGTCCCAAATGGGAGTCAATGACCAATCACATTTCAATTATTTTTTATTTACAACCAATCACCCTAAAAAATGTACCAACTAAAGTTTATCATAATAAAGAAGCATCTCCTTTTTAACATTCTGAATAGGTCATAAGCATTATTTTGCAGTGACGGACTCCATAAGAAATACGGCTACCAGATTGTACATATAGTGCATGGATGTCAGCAGAAAGCGCATGTGGGAGTTAATATAAAATCATTTGTAGCAATTGATTATACCACCAAAAAAATAAACCACTGTTTCCACTTTCTTAAATGTATTTTTTCCAGAAAAGTATAATTGTCATATTTACATCATACATCAGAAATGAATTAATATAGGCCTACAGTTTGATGTTTCATTTTTTCTCCACTAGAGTGCATTCTTACAATATTGCGTTCCTTTGGCAATAAATAATATGATCTGGTTGCAGTGATGGACAAAAGAAGCAGATAAAGCGTACCAATCGTTTCTCATTTATTTTCAAACATCGCCGTTTACTTTTAAATATATAAATATTTGAAAATAACTATATTTAAATAATGATTTGTGAGTAAACAGCTTAATTTTATTAGTTAAATAGTCCTAACAAATGCCACTCTTGATTTCCAAATTCTCTAGATAAATTCACTCCTCACTTCGTGAGTCGTAAATTTTTCGATAATTTGGAAATCACTCCTGGCATTACTTATGATACAAAATTAGAATAATATAATTTAGTTAACCTTAAATTCGTAATGTATCCTTTTCGATACATCAGATGTTTCAATTAATGTAATATTTTTAAATAAATCAGCAGAAAACGAACAAAAAAGAAACCATTTAAATGTGTGTCCTATAGGCTAATACAATATACCTAATAATGATAGTTATACAAGATTCCGTTTTCACTGCGGTCCGCCACATTCATATAACTAACAGAAGAAATTTGTAAACAAAACGTAGAAATAAACCAGGGAGTAAGTCAAGGGTGTCCTTTGTCACCAGTATTATTTAATTTATACTTGTACCTAGTCATAAATGAATGGCAAGAATAAATTAATATAAATAGAGTATTGACAACTCTGCTTTTTTGCAGAGGATCAAGTAATAATGACAGCATCAGAAATGCTTTACAACAATTCCTTTATACTTTAAATATCTCTCTAAAATACAATTTATGAATATCTTTATGTAAAACAAAAATATTTGCTTTGAAAGGAAACTGTGCAATAAGAACAAAAATAATGATAAACAATGTAATTATAGACCAAGTTCAGAATTTTAATTATTTGGGATGTCATTTCTGTAATGACAGAAATTTAGATAAACACACTAAAATACAACGATTCAATTATCTATGTGGCACAATTAAACACACTTTATTGAATAAGATTAGAAAAGAAACTATTTTGAAGTTTTACAAATTATTGGCGGTTCCATCTCTTATCTACGTATGTGAAACCTGGACATTAACAAAGGCAGATAGTAAACAAATAGAGGCTGCAGAAATGAAGATGTTGAGAGCAATAACAGGATACCAAAGGACCGATAAAAAGAAAAAAGAAGATATAAGAACAGAACTTAATATATTTAATCTCTGTGAAAGAATAAAATATTATCAAAATGCTTAACTTCAGCACGTATTACGCATGAATGAACAGCGCATACCAAGAAGAATGTGTAATTATAAATCAAAGGGAGAAGAATGTTGGGAAGACCATTGAAGAGATGGAAGGACCAATTCGACATATAATGAGATCGGAACAGGCCATTGGGCCTAATCCTTGTTGTGTGTGATGATGAAGAAGAAATTTGTGTTTTGTCATTTTAACGGTTAAGTCATTGAAGTTTGTTAAGATTTGAATGAAATCATAGAAATTATCTTAACGTTTTTTCTGTCTTTCGGTTTCCTCTGTCACAATTTAATTGTATGTACTCAGTTATATATCACCAACCTACATTACTGGTAGGGCCCGAATACATTGCAGAACTGCTCTGGCAAACTCTGGGTATTTGAGCCTAATATATAACAAGCCGTGGGTCCCGTGTCTGAAGATTTTCAGGCTCGTAAAAAATCCTTAAGCCTGAATGAAGATACCTCTAAGCAAAATTTACCGAATTTTCCCGTCCTAGTATTACCTTGGTTTCCTAGTGTCTGTATGAGGCGGAACGTTGACCGCGGACCACTCAAAATGACATCTATACGAAAACAAGTGTAACTAAATTAGTATGGTTCAAATTCTTCCGTGTAGGGGGCGAGCGCATAAATCTCTGTAAAGGGAAAACATGGGCTTACAATAGAATCTAACATTATTTCTAGGAAGTCTATATCGTTATTTTTCTTGAAATTTCCAAAAGAAAAGATAAAAGAACTGAACAAATCGTCCATTTAACATTTATATCGAATTTTGGTACAATTTTCGCATTTTGAGCTAATTTATTTCAAAATACATTAAACACTTTTTTACATGTCGTGAAAAATGAAAATACAAATATAGATGGGCCTACCTTTATGAGGATTTTGTGTTATGTAAAGCTAAACTAAACTCCAAGGCGCGACAGGCCTAGAAGGCCCTTGGCCTACTGCTGGCCTCACATCCACATATGTTAATTATAGAGGTAGATGATGATCCAGCCAGTGTAGGGTGACACGTGGTTAGCATGTTGGGTCCCCCAAGCCGTTATAGCTGGTCTTCTCAACTGGAATCACTACTTATTGTAGCTGCCATTATGCCTCACGATGCTGAGTGGGCCCGTAGCTCTGCCTTAACCACTCGGTTACGGCGCGGAACTTCGTGTTACGTGGTATTTGCTAAACATTTATCATGCATACCTACACTCAGATTCAACTCAGGAAGTTAATGCCTGTTTGTAATAGGGAACTGGGTTGCCATTTTAACAGTATTTTCTTGAGAGAAATTCTTATATAAAACTGAAGATTGCAACACAGCAGTTACATAGTTGTAAGTTGTAGCCGTCCAAGCCACCCCCTCTTAAAGAAATAAAAAACCACTTGTCACTGAGCTGTTGTGGATCTGTACTATCCTGTGTGAAAGTGTCGACTCTCATATTTACTATAAAACTAGTTTGCATGCTGTAAAAGGAAAACTACGTTTTTTAAATGTATAATACATAGATTTGGAAAAAGTACTGCTAACCTTGCCCCTCCACCCCTCCTTAACAAACAAATACCGTTATTATGGGTTTGGCAACATCTACCCTCTGTAGGTATGGGGACACTGGCATAGTCCATAAGGTCTGTAGTAACTTCCTGGGTTGAATTAGAGTGTAGCAGCTACTCGATTGTAAATAAATACTCGTACATTTAGAATGGAACACATATACTTAATTCTGTATGAACAAATAATCGTTGATCGAAAGAAGTAATACTTCTGGTTAAACAGTATTAATTGTGCTTTGACAAGAACATTTTTTCCCAACTGTTTTGATCTAATAAAGTGCAAATACGTAGCACCAAATTTTGTATTAACACAATTTATGACTGACACGGTAAATTTGGACATTATTTGGAACGATTTAAAATAGGTACAGATACCTGTATTTGCAAAAACTCCATCCAGACTATCTCACATCTGTTATTTGAGTGCCCCGCATTTGATTCCAAAAGACATGAATTTATTTAAAAATAGGTTATTGCCATAATAGATTTCAACTGTCTTTGTCAAATATTTTATGTAAGAAGTGTTGCTATAGAAAGCTGTGTGACTTTATCCATCATATTTTTAAGAGACTTTGAGTTAGTTTTTTCTTGGGTTTGTTAATTATTGAATTAATGTATTTGTTCATATTACGTTATTATGTAACCGTACTCTAAATTATTCTGTAGTAACTAAAACCCTAACATACCGGATGGTGAAATAGGGTTCGTATTATTGGAGATTCGTCGGCAGCAGTGGACTAATGGTTATGCTCCTTGCCTCTGGTCCCGAGGGTCGCGGGTTCAAACCCGGCCGGGGTCGATGGGTTTTTTAGGACGGAAAAATCCAAGGAGCAAGTCCTCCGGGAGGACTTTAAGCCGTGGGTCCCGAGTCTGAAGATTTTGAGGCTCGTAAAAATCCTTAAGCCTGAATGAAAAGGCCTCTAAGCAAAATTTGCCGAACTTTCCCATCCTAGTACTACCTTGGTTTCCTAGATGTCAGTATGAGACGGAACGCTGACCGCTGACCACGGACTACTCAAAATGACATCTGTACGAAACAAGTGTAACTAAATTAGTATGGTTCAAATTCTTCCCTGTAGGGGAGAGCGCACAAATCTCTGTTAAGGGAAAAACGGCTTACAAGATACAAGATTATTGGAGATACAATAAAAAAATACTTCAGGTCATAAAATTAAGTTTCCCCTTTCCCTCTATTTCGCACTCTTAACATGAATATATTGTCCCACATAATAGAAATAATATATTTATATAAAAATAATATAATTTTAATGACACATATTAACATTAATGCATTTTTTATTAACTCAATTTAACTTCTCACCTTATACGTAATTTTTATTGTCACCCGCCGCCCAGGTCTTACTACCAGCCGAGAGGGGTATTTTATACTATGGGTCACACATATTTATTTACATACAAATGTTCAAAGTTTACACATCTTTCGCTGCCTAGATTTTATTTTCCTTCTCCACTCGTCTCTACCCATCCACTCCATTTCCTCCAGTCCTCTTGTTCTCGTTCCAGTTGTTATTTCTTGCATCCACAAGATTCGAGGTCTTCCTTTCCTTCTTCTTCCAGGTAGACACCATTCCAATGTTTTTCTCGTCAAGTTTTCTTCTTACATTCGTCTTACATGTCCATACCAATTTAATTGCTTGCATCTTGTATCGTCTACTATTGAATATGTAATATTCATTTTTTTCTCGCACATATATTTCATAATAATGAATAAATTAAACATCGATTATGGCTGTTGAATGTATCCCCGACAGCAAAATGTTTCAAAACCTCTGCTAAATGGGTCCACGTGTTCCCACAATCAAATTGTTTTATTTACACCTACTGTTTTCTGAAACTTATTTTTCACGCATACCTAACTAAGAACTTGTTAATTGATTAGGTGTATTGACATTTATTTCTACAGAAAATAAGTAATTTATGTTTTGAATGTTGATGTGACAAAAAGTTATACTAATTAGAACTTGTCTAAATACGTGGGTAGGCAATGGGTTAAAACATTATATCCTCTGTTCTAATGTTGTATTAGAGTATGACAAGACGATAAAGAAAGTGTACAATTCAATGTTATTAATAATATGTTGGTATAGGAGTATGCTAATGACGTAATATTAGGCGATAGCGAGGAAATGCTAAAATCCAAAATATACATTATGTTGAGTAACACTAATGTCCCGCCCCGTAGCCGAGTGGTTAAGGCAGGAAGCCTTGGCACAGAGCTACGCGTCTTAACGATGTTCAAGTCTCCATGGAGGAAGAGATTTTCTCATGGTATATCGACCAGTATGGGACCGGTGCCCACACAGCATCATGAGGCATTTCGGTAGCTACAATAAGTAGCTGCTCCAGGTTGAGAAAACCAGCTATAACGGATGGGGGTACCCGATATGCTGACCACATGTCACCCCTACACTGGCAGGATGATCATCTACCTTTGTGGATTGACACATGTGGATGTGAGGCCAGTATCCGGATGGTAGGCTAAGGGCCTTCTAGGACTGTCGCGCCAGGAGTATTTTTTGAGTAACATATAGAACTGGGATTGGAATTAAATATCAATAAAACTGAATACGTGACCAGGTGTATAAATACATTACATAATGTAAATAGTTAATAACAAATGAGCGGAAGTTTGAACAAGTGGGTTAACTAAAACCCCTAGAAACAATAACTACAAACACGAACGATGTGCAGAAACAAATTAAATATATGCTCAACTCTGAAAACGCGTGATATTACGGTATGCATTTTCAGGGAATATTGTCATATCAGCTTCTTTGAAAAAACATTAACCTATATGGTATACTGTATATTGCTATTCTTCCAGTTACATTATATGGATGCGAAACATGGTCTGCTAGTTTAAAAGAGAAATATTTCAGAATAAAGATTTTAGGAACAATTTTAACCAATGAGAGATGAACAGACCGGCGAATGGAGAAGACTACAGTGAGCTACATTATATAAAAAGAGCAGTTAAGCCTCGTACATTGAGATGGGCGGAGCATATGGCACGAATTGATAAAGAAAACAGTAATTTGAAGAAGTCAGAAAAGCCCTAAATCGTATGCTTCTTCCGGTAACAATTATCTTAAATATAGGCCTACCACTTCTGAATCTGGGATAAGTCAAACGTAGGCAAAAAAAAAAAAAAACACTTGCCATTTCAAATATAACATATTGAACTTGAACTAGGATATTTATTTTCTTGATTTTACAGATCTATCTGCATTATTATATATTTATAGCCCTAATAACATGTTTTTTTTTCAGTAAGCTTTTGAGTAAATTGATATAGATATTGAAACCAGTACCGGTAGTTATGTTTGGAAGCGAAACATGGACATATTCAGAAAAAGATAAGTACATATTAAATACATGGGAAAGAAAAATATGAAGGAAGATATATGGAGCAGTGCAGGAACAAGATATATGGAGAATTAGAACGAACCAGGAATTGAAAGAATTATATAGGGATTTAGATCTGGTAGGAGATATTAGAAAAAAGAGACTGGAATGGGTGGGACATGTGTTGTGGATGGAGCAAGAAATATTTTAGAAGGGAAACCAGAAGGAAGAAGAAAGGTTGGAAGACAGAAATTAGGATGGTTAGATAAGGTTGAGGAAGACTTAAGACAATTGAATGTGAAAAGATGGAGGCAGAAAGCTAGTAATAGAGAAGAATGAGCAGTTGTTATGAAGGAGGCGAAGTTTCTTAGAGGACCGTAGAGCTAAAAGAAGAAGAAGATATCTAATCCTTGCAATGGACTAAATGGCAATTTCTTTTGGGAAACCCAGAGGGAAGGCTCTTAGTAGATAGGTCCAGAATAATATGAGATAATAATATTAACCATTATTTGAGGGTGAATTATACAGAATATAGGGATGTATTTAGAGCTTATGTCCGCGTGGCTATGAACCTCCGGGTTCGATAATGCCAACGAATTAAATATCGTAGCTAATTGAAACAAGGTCTGCTAGTTTTCTACTTGATTAGGCCTATATTTATATAAATATATAACACTGGTCAACAGTGGTTTTGTTGCCCTTGATATAAGATTAATTTCGGATATATTTATGCTCACAATTCATGAAACTATCAATGATTTTGGAAGATTTGCTCTGATTTTTTTAAAATCTTTATTTTAATTTTACACTACAAAAATCGGAAAATACGAAGAAAAAAAAACAAATGTATATATAATGCCAATTGTTTTTTTTGAAAAATTAGTATGCACCGACGTAAGTAGATAGAAAAATGTCGAAAACGCATGTTATACTTCGGTGGAACGCCTTTTATAAGATTTTCTTCCTTAATTTATTAGAGCACATTCAGCACTTTTATGAATATATTCGTAAACTGTGCACTCGAAAACATAGAAATTCCCAGAGATATCCAGGGCAACATTTTTTTGTAGAACTATGTTATTGTTCTATTTTGATTGCGTTCATAATAAAATTATATGTTCAATAACAGAAATTTTATTTAAAACACAAAAATCTATTGAGGTCCGCACAAACACCGGTATACTGAAAAAAATGTTATAACTCGATACGGATTTTGGGCTAGAAGTATACGTAAATGAGGGTTTGTAACGCGAAAATCTCTTCAGCAATCATTGATATAATTTTAATTTGAAGTAAATAATCGCCATATTGTTGGGAAACCCCCTAATGCGTTAGAAATTGTTTTCATTCTGTATGATTTATTAATTATCTCTTTAATAATAATAATGATAATATATTGATTGTCTATGTTATCGCCCGATTCCAAATAATAGCCAATTTTGTCGGTCCATCCAATTTCCTGGTTGTATATGTTTCTCCTTCATGTATAAACATATTCCCTGACTCCAGGAGGTTTTAGGTCTTCCTCTGCCTCGTCTTCCCCCAGGTTTCCATTCCAAAACACATTTTGGTAGCCGATCCTCTTCCATTCGCTGGACGTCTCCGTCTTCTTCTTCTTCTTCTGCACGGTTTAGGCTTATTTACTAGACTGTTCCGGCTCCAAATTGCTGCTCTCTCCATCTTTTCCTTGGTCTTCCCAAACTTCTTCTTCCTCGTGGTGAATAGTTGTATGCTGCTTTTGGTATTCTATTCTCAGTCATCCTTGCCAAGTGTTCTTTCCAGTTTGTTCTGTATTTCTCTATTGTTGAGTTTAATTCCTCTATTTTTAGTTGTTGTACCATTTTAATTGCTGAGTTTTAATATAATCTAAAATAGTGTCTTCAATCTTCATTTTCTCCCTTATACTGAGTTCCTAGTTTTTCTCTTCTAGAAATTCTTGCTGCCCTTCGTATAAAACCCATTTCCGTTGCCAAAATATACTTATTTGTTTTGTTGTTAATGGCCAAAGTTCTGCTCTGTAAGTAATGATGCTTTTAACAATTGTATGATATATATTAATTTTATTTTTGACATATTTTTGTCCCAGAATATTCCACTCAGGCAAGCAATTGCATATTTTCCTTTATTATTTCTATTTCTCATTTTCTCTTCATAACTTCCATTTTTATTTAATTGTAAATATATGATCTCACTACAAGATTTTATTGTTTCTTGAGTCTCCAAAATTAAATCGAGAACTAAAAATCTGTATTACAGAAAAAAAATGACACTTGGCACCATTGATATTTCACACACATATTTATCAATTATAGTTGAACCAATAACAAACAATACGCAATATACTTTAAAATAATAATAATAATAATAATTATTATTATTATTATTATTATTATTATTATTATTATATGTTTATAATATAATAATATTTAAATATAAATATTAAGAAAATCGAAATAAAGAAATAAGGGAAATTATGGGTGTACAAGAGGAACCGGATATCATAGACATTATAGGAAAGAATGCCAGAGCAAAGATTGCCAAAAATTGTTATGGGATGGATCCCTATAGAAAGGAGGAAGAGAGGAAGACCGAAGAAAACTTGGTTAGAAGGGCTACAAGCAGCTATGAATATCAGAGGAATGGAGGTAGATCAATGGGTGGACAGAGAGGAATGGTGTTTGGTTTCCGGAAGACGGCGGCAGCTGCCATGATACCGGATGATGATGATGAAGATGAAGAAAATCGAATATCTCACGATAGAACTAGAGAATGAAGAGAAATTACAGTGTGAAAATGTGGAAATTAAAAAAGTTGAAAAATTCAAATATTTATGATCAATTTTAGAATTAGATGGGAAAAGTTATAGTGAAATTGAGAAAAGAATTAGCGAAGGAAGAAAAGTAATTGGAATGTTAAATCCACTGATATGGAGTAAAAATATTACAAATAAAACCAAGACTTTGATATTTAAATCATTAGTATAAAGTGTTATGTTGTTTGGTGCAGAGACCTGGACTTTATGTAGACAGTAAGCAAAACAATTATTGACAACAGACATGGATTTTTGGCGAAGGGCAGCAAGAAAATCGTGAAATAAGAACCTGAAAATTAGAGAAATAATGAATGTTAAACATAATATTATAGAAGTAATGGAAGAACTAAGATTGAAATAGTATGGACATCTGAAGAGGATTAATAGTAATATACTCCCAAGAATGATGCTGAATTGGAATGCTGAAGGCAGGAGGAGGAGGGAGAAACCCAGGGAACAGTGGATGGATGAAGTGAGAAGAAACATGATCAACAGAGACCTCAAAGAAGAAGACGCTGAGGATAGAAATTTGTGGCGGAACAAAATACATTTGGGCTGAAGGATAACTACTGTAATGTAGAAAAAATCCTTAAAATTATATTATTTTATTATTATTATTATTATTATTATTATTATTATTATTATTACTATTACTATTACTATTATTACTATTACTCGGCCCTTTCCTTGAGATTATATTCCGTTCTGTCGGGTTTTGAACTCGAGAATCATTACGGAGTCTGGTAGTACCGTAGCGTTCTCTAACGGAACACATCTGTTACAAGCTTGAGCGATTTCAAACGTTAATTGTACTGATGTTAGAGTCTTACGGCAATATATTTTTTATGCTCCTTCAAACCACTGTTCCATGAAGAAAGTGACAAAAAAAAGTAATTATTTATTTGGCCAATATGTTTATGAAATATAGGCCGTGTTTGATAGTTTAAAATGATTATTTTATATAAATACAATCAACCATTTAGAACAATTTAGAATAATTAACATTTATATTTGCTGTGTCCACCGCTGTGGTCTCGAGGTAGCGTGCTGCCTTGTCACGCAGCGGGCCCGGGTTCGATCCCCGGTCGGGACAGTTTTTCTGGATGAGGTTTTTATCGGCATTTTTCCTCACCTGTAAGACAAATGTCAGAAAAACTTTAAGGCCAAACGGTCCCCGAAATCATATGGCCATCATCATCATCCTTATCATTATCATCATCATCACTATCATCCTTCACCGGTGTGGAAAACAACGGGAAGCTACCACACCTTCACAATTCTCTAGTAAAGCTGGAAGCATAGCATGGAAATGCTATGATTGCAGTGAAGGAGCTGCCTTCGGGCAGAATTACTATGGATGGATATTTGCTGTAACTTTGGTTTTAACATCCAATTCCTTTATACTTTAAATAATATCTCTCTAAAATACAATTTAAGATTATCTACATCTAAAACAAAAATATTTGCTCTGAAAGGAAAATGTGCAATAAGAACAAAAATAGTGATAAACAATGTAATTATAGACCAAGTTCAGAATTTTAATTATTTGGGATGTAATTTAGGCAATGACAGAAATTTAGATAAACACACTAAAATACAACGTTTTTATCTATGTGACACAATTAACCCCACTTTATTGAATAAGACTAGGAAAGAAACTATTTTGAAGTTTTACAAAGTATTGGCAGTTCCATCTCTTATCTATGGATGTAAAACCTGGACATTAACAATGGCAGATAGTAAACAAATAGAGGCTGCTGAAATTAAGATGTTGAGAGCAATAGCAGGATACCAAAGGACCGATAAAAAGAAAAGAAAAACGAATATATAAGAACAGAACTTAATATATTTAATCTCTGTGAAAGAATAAAATATTATCAAAATGCTTACCTTCAGCACGTATTACGAATGAATGAACAGCGCATACCAAGAAGAATGTATACTTATAAACCAAAAGGGAGAAGAATGTTGGGAAGACCATTGAAGAAGATGGAAGGACCAATTCGACCTATAATGAGATCGGAACAGGCCATTGGGCTTATTCCTCGTTGATGATGATGATGGTGATATACTGTGCATGTATTAATTGTTGGTTCATGTTTATTTTATTACTAACTTCGTGATGCTTTCGAATCCGGAGGTTAATGGCCTCATCGGTCAAAACTCCGATAAAAACCTCACCCAGAAAAACTGCCCCGACCAGGGATCGAACCCGGGCCCGCTGCGTGACAAGGCAGCACGCTACCCGAGACCACAGTGGTGAACAGACAATATTATATATTATATTATAATAAATTATTTTATGCGGATACAAAAAGGAAAGCTGAGTTAAGGAAAGATTGGAGAATGCTGAGTTTGCAGTGAAATAACTGCTCTTGGGCAGAACACTATGTGTATGTATAACTAAGATATATATTTTTAAAATCTGGGATGACAAGATTCCCTCTAATTCATAATGGCATGCGTTTCCAGAGCTGAGCATACGCTTAATTTCCGCATATCGTTCCTGTTTTTAATTATTGTTCCAAGATGTTTGAATTCTCCCACTTTTATTTAAAATTTCCCCCTTTTGATGTTATTTTCCATTCGCACTTAATCATGTGTGTCTACGTGCGGTAATAACTAACTCACTGGCACTTTCTAACCCGTAGGTATATGGCCGCGCGGACATAAGCTCTCCATACATCCCTATCCCTATCCTGAGCCAATGTTCTCCAATCATTCCCTGTATAATCTACTTCCCTCAAAACATAGTTAATATTATTCTCCCACCTCATTCTTGTTCTACCAACTGGGCGTTTTCCCTCTGGTTTTCGTACAAGAAGCTTCCATGCACGTCTTTAATTTCCCATTCGTGCCACATGTCCTGCCCATCGCAACCTACGAGACTTAACTGTTCTTATTATATCTGGCTTCCTATAAAGACCATGTAGCTCAATGTTGAGTTGTTTTCTCCATTCACCTGTCCGTTCATCTCTCTTTGGTCCGAAAATTTTCGTAAAAACTTAATTCTCAAATACTCGTATTCTCCTTTCCTCCCTTAAATTAAGAGTCCATGTTTCGCATCCATATAATATAACTGATAGGATAACAGTTTTATATATTTTCAGTTTAACGTTTTTTGAAAGGAGTTGGGATATCAAGAGTCTCTGCAATGCATAATAGCACGCATTTCCAGAATTGAGCCCATGTTTAATTCCTTTGTGCATCTCATTCCTATTTGTGATTATTGTTCCTAGGTCTACGTGTGACCATATATTGCCCCAGTTTCTTAAATATGTATCGTAAATAAAATTTTTCTCTATTGATTTAAATTTATACTATGTCATTCATATTTTTTTCTCGTGTTTTTATATATCTTGTAAAATTATATATTAAATTCGTTAAATCTAGAGTAAGTCAAAAATACATTATGAATATTATTGTATTGTATTTATAACATGTAATTGTTTAATTTTATTGCAATTTTGATGTCAGTTTGATCCTTCCGGGAAATTCTCGTATAAGACTTGAAAGCATAATAATAGTCCCTTCAATTGGTTGCTGGTCAAAGGAAGGCAAGGCCAGTGATGGGGCTGCCATCGTATAGCCTCTGGTCTGGCTTTTCTGGAGAAGAAAAGAAAATAAAGGAAAAGAAGAAATGGAAGAAAGTAAAGACTCCCTAGCCCGGGGATGCCCTAATAGCGTCGGGGTCGAAAAAACAAGAGTTAACCAAGAGAGGTTAGACAGTAAAGTTAAAAGAGTGCAAAACACAAGTAAGTGGAAAATTGAAACACCATCTAGAAAGAATGAGTTCAAATCGGATCCCCAAAGCTGTTTATAATTATATACTAAGAGGACGAAGATCACTGGGCCGTCCTATGAAACGCTGGAGGGAAAATTTTCTATAGGATCGTAACAGGCCTTGGCCAAATACTTGGAAGGAAGAAGAAGAAGAAGTAATTTAGATGTAAGACTATTTTTTTTTTGTATTTTTAAAACCTGGTTGAGTGGCAGACAAGGCCTTAAGGCCTTAACTCTGCCAGGTAAAATAAACCTAGTATTATTATTATTTTTAATTGCGGATGAGCCCATGTAGGACTACGCAAAGTACTTAGAGGCGTTTCCTTTGAGCCCAAATTTCTTTCATTCTTTTGCTATGAGCTTGTTTTCTCTCATCTGTCCAAGTTGTTCCAGTTTTTTTCTTCGGTTTGTCCTCTTGGTCAACTTGCCACTTATTCACCTTAATTCTAAATATATCTCTGTTTGGGATATCTTCTTTAGTAATTCCTGCCAATTTTAAGTCCTTTTTGACTTCATCAATCCACTTCATAGTATCCACTACTGGAGCTTTACTTCTGTTTTCGTAGAATTCCATTATCTGTTTTGTAAGCCTATTTGATATTATTATTATTATTATTATTATTATTATTATTATTATTATTATTATTATTATGTTATATTATAAAGTAAAGTAAAGTGATCCCACTACAGGCCTCAGGAGGCCCTTGGGGTAGTAGGAGGTTAAGGCTCCCACTTTTTCTAGACAATCGGCACTTTATGTCAGCCGGGTTATCAGCCATGCGTGACGGCCGCCTTTACCCCAGAACAAGCGTCTGGTACTCATTTCAGTTAGAGGCTGAGTCGACCCCAGGGCCATAGTGCCGCCAGAGGGTTTGGGTCAGTTTAAAAATCCTGACCCCAACGGGACTTGGACCCTCGACCCTCCGGCTTGTAGCTCAGTGCCTTAACCACTACGCTACGGCGTGCCCCCATGTTATATCATTATTATTATTATTATTATTATTATTATTATTATTATTATTATTATTATTATTATTTATTGTAGATAGTCCTGTGTTTCGTTTGAGGTAAATATATGCTAGCTTTCAAATGTCGATAGGTAAGTAGGGAGAAACAGAACCTTGGAACTTAACTACAGTATTATCTTTATCTAAATGAGAAAGTGATACGGCTATTTAGATACCGTAAATAAGTACACGACGAAGAAATTACAAACCTGAAAAATTATCAAAAGTTTCATGGATGTCCATAAGCTTATTGACGATGTATGGAGTTTTCTTTTGACTATTTAACACGTCCCAAATGGCAGTCAATGACCAATCACATTTTAATTAATTTCGTTTTACAACCAATGACAGTCGTGTTTCACGTGGATCCTTATCGAATTCTCATTACTGCTTCCTGTTTTGTGATATAAAGAAAGCCGTCCTTTTTAATATTCTGAACAGGTTAGAACATCATTTTGCAGTCACTGAATCTCCGACAAATACATTGAATATGGCAAATAATGAACAGATTCATTCGAATTACACATTTGATAATTGTGTGTTCAATAATTGTGTTTTTAAATAATTATTTTACTGAGTTGTTTACCAAAAACATAATGACTTAAAATGTTGCTTATAGTATGCAGTTTGATGTGTTTTATTTTTTCTCCACTACGGTGCATTCTTACAATATTTCGATCCTATTTAGCAATAAATAATATGATCAAGATGCAGTGAATGAACAAAAGACACATAAGCATGTGTTTAAACATAGCTGTTTACATTAATTATATTAATATTTTAAAATATTTGTAACTACATTTAAATAATGATTTTTGAGTACAGAGCTTAATTTTTATTTATTTATTTATTTATTTATTTATTTTACCTGATGGAGTTAAGACCGTAAGGTGTTCTCTTCCACTTCACCAGGGTTAAATTATACCTACAGTAGGAATTTTGGTTGATACATAATAGATATAAAATACACAATATAAATTTCATAAAGGTAATATTAGTTAAATAGTCCTAACAAATGCCACACTTGATTTCAAAATCCTCTAGTAAATTCACTCGTGACAGTACTTATCATAATTAATTTTCCTCTGGTTTTCCTACAAGAAGCTTCCATCCATGTCTTTCATTTCCCATTCGTACCACATGTCCTGCTCATCGCAGTCTACGAAACTTAACTGTTCTTATTATATCTGGCTTCCTATAAATACCATGTAGCTCACTGTTGTAAGATTAAATTGAAATATTTTACGCCACAAAAAGATGTCACAGTACAGCAACCACACACGAACTAGAATTTATAAAACACTGGCCAGACCCATATTATGTTACGGCAGTGAGGCCTGGACAATGCGCAGTGTAGATTAACAAAGACTAACTGCGGCAGAAATGAAATTTATGAGACGTACTGCGGGCTATTCAAGGACAGACCATAAAATGAATTCTGAGATTCTCAAAGAATTACACACAGAATCAGTCATGGAATATGTACAAAAATACAGAAACAATTGGAAATTTCACGTAAGAATAATGAGCAGAATAAGAATACCACGTCACATCTTAAATTACCAGCCACCAGGCAAGAGATCTTTGGGCAGACTCTTCAAACGTTGGATTGAGACCGTAACAGACCACTAGGTCTATCACACGAAAGGAAGAAGAAGAAGAAAAGATGTCTAAATGTCTGCTAAATCATTTTGGT
Organism: Diploptera punctata; assembly: GCA_030220185.1. NCBI lineage: Eukaryota > Metazoa > Arthropoda > Insecta > Blattodea > Blaberidae > Diploptera > Diploptera punctata. The sequence continues at coordinate 35,500 of JASPKZ010000501.1, forward strand.
AAATTGAAATAAGTATATAAGCGAGAAATAAGAACAGTTAAGTCTCGTAGACTGCGATTGGCAGGACATGTTGCACGTATGGGGAATGAAAGACGTGCATGGAAGCTTCTTGTAGGAAAGCCAGAGGGAAAACGCCCAGTTGGTAGACCAAGAATGAGGTGGGAGAATAACATTAACTATGATTTGAAGGAAGTAGATTATACAGGGAATGATTGGAAATCATTAGCTCAGGATAGGGATGTATGGAGAGCTTATGTCCGTGCGGCCATGAACCTACGGGTTCGATAGTGCCAGTGAGTAAGTAAGTATATAAGCGAGATGTACCAGTAATTTTGTTTTTCACGTGTTTCATAATATATCTCTCCAGATTGTTTTTCACTTTTTTATGTTATCGTGTTACAGTACTTATTATGAAAATATTTACTTCAGCTTCGCAATATTGAAGCAATCATTTAGACTTTTTTTGTCTTTTTTTTAACAAAAAGATCTACTGTTACTTCATAAAGCTATAATTCAATTCCTAAAAAGAAAGTAATTTATGAGTTTTAAAAAATTATGTATATAATTGTATACCTGCCCAACTTGAAATTCCATCTTGCAGCAATTGCCTAAACTAGCCAAATTATTCACCAAATCGTATTATTTATAGTCCAGCTTTTCTGGTTAACGGAATATATAGATCACTTGCAAGAAGAGTGACGTAACTCAAAAAAGTATTTTTTTTTCAGGAGATGCATTTAAAGGTTTTAATTCAATATAGCTTTGCCTCTATTTGTCAGAAATATCAAATTACTATACCAACTCATTGTATACAATCGCTTATGTCGTTCTTCCAGAATTTACAACTAAGTTTTGTCTTTCATGCAGTGCCAATATCTTAAAATCGGCAATTTTTTAGTTATGCCACTGTTGTCGCAAATGAGCGATAGGCTATATTATATTGTTAATTTATTTAAGAAATTTACAATGTAGGATATGATGTGATTTGTAACAAAATTTCAATTTATTTTTTCATCAGAAAACCTCAATTATTACACAACACTCTCTCTCTCTCTCTCTCTCTCTCTCTCTCTCTCTGTCTTTCTCTCTCTCTCTCTCTCTCTTTATTTTTATTTACTCTCTCTCTTCCTCTCTCTTGCTCTCTTTCTCTCTCCATGCTATGACAGGTCTAGAAGGTCCTTCGGCTGCTGATTCTCCCCTCTACACTTGTTAATCACACTGAGCAACAAAAAAAGAAACTTTTGTCTCAGAAATAAAATATGTGATTCTGATAGTATTTTTTCTCCTGATTTCAAATATGATATCAGGTTTTCTCCATCACGCAAGTTTTCCGAGAGACAGGCATTTATAATTTCAAACACTTTAATATTTTCTACATTGGTAACTACACAATATTCGAACATTTGGACCCACCTAGAAAGTAAGAAATGACGATTTTCTGCTATATTTCGCCTGTGGAGCATCCTACTTGATGGTCCAACAATAATCAGCCAGCATATTAGGATTCCATTTGCCTTGATATCTCTTTTCCATATCTGAAATTTCCTGAGTTAGCTCATTTGGTTTTATTTTACAATGGACAAATGGACAAAAAATGTTTATTAAAAAAATAATTATTTAAATCCATTAATTGAAATTGAAATAAAAAAAAACTGGGTGACGGAGAAATTGCGAATACATATTTGAAAACACGATAAAAACTGAATTAAGTACAACTATTGGTACTCATGAGACAAAAATCATGTTGACCAGGAATAATAATATAATAATATAATAATAATAATGTTTTATTTATTCTGACAGAGTTTAGGCTATAAGGCCTTCTCTTCCACTCAGCCAGCACAAATCAAATAATTATCTGACAGTGTAGATATACACTATACTAATTATAAAGAGTTGAAAATTTATTAATCATAGAGGTGGTTTGTCCAGTATTGGAGTGACATGTGGTCAGCATTTCGAGTCCCCCAACCGTTGTGAGCTAACTTTCTCAATTTAGAGCCACTGTTTATTGTAGCTACCGAAATTGGTCATGACACTGTGGGAACAACTGGTCTCATACTTGCCAAAATTCCATGAGGAAATGTTTCCTCCCTTGGAGTTCGTAGCAGCTTATGTCCCATAACTCTGCATCGATACCTTAAATCGTTCTTCTACAGTAGCCTCTCTCTTTATCTTAGTTTAACCTCTCCATTTGTATATATAGTAGTTTTATATTTGCCACGCCACCGGAGCCTTACAGGGACACGATCTGTCGAGAGAAGAATTGAAGGGCTTAGGGCAATAGCATGATAAGCCACATATTGTTCTTTCTGAGATATAAGGATTTTAATGTTTCAAAAAATGATAAATACTAATTGGACAGTATTGTTGTTAATACATTGTGTGTCTATATGTTTTAACTTACAAATGATTTTATGAATTTTTCAATACATTTATTTGCTATCATTGTAATAAATGGCATTTCTTAACAGAATGTGGCTTATCATGTTACTGCCCTAAGCCCTTCAATTTTAACATCGTACCACCCACATACTTTTTATTTATCACACAATGGCAAGGAGAGCCTCCACTGATGACTGATTAGCTTAATGCCGAGGCCACCTCCGAGACGCAAGTATTCGCCCATTCATTCATTCATTCATACTAAGCATGGAGAATATGTTATGGGTGATTAGAATGACCAGATTGTGTTTCGGGATCATTTGGGGCTTAAAGTTTTTCAAGTATTTCTCTTACAGGTTAAGAAAAGCCTCGAAAAAGCTCATCAAGGAAACTTGTCCCAGCCGGGATCGAACTCATGCCCGCTGAGTAGGAGGCAAATACATTACCCCGAGATCGCAGCAGTAGTCTCAATTGTTTCGTATCTTCGAAATTCCTAAAAGCAAGAAATCTACAAGCCTACGTCGAATCATATGCAATGCACTTAGAACTGTGTTTGCATGGATTGTGAGTGTGTATTTAGGCCCACGCTGTGCCCATGTCACTTGTATTTATGTTTCCCATGTTTCTGTTAAGGGAGGTCACATCACATTCTAATTTCTTATTTAAACTCATCCAGTTTGTTTGACTTGGTGTTGTTAATTTGCCGAAGGATAGGTTGGGTAAACATACGTTCACACATCAAGATCATTTCATTCATTCAACAATAACAATAAAATCACCCACATTACTTTTTCAACTTCTTTCTTTTTACACGCTTTATATCAGCTGACCTGTATCTATCTATCTATGTGACGGAATCTTTCATCGAGATTTTTACCCACTTAAAATCATTGGATCGACTTGAAACTTTGTATACTTGTAAAGGACCCGTGACAATACAATAATTTCATATTTATTTTCTAAAATCCTGGCCAGAATCATCAGAAAATAAAAAAAAAGTCTTTGTATCTATGTAGCGGAATCTTCGACACACGATTTTCTCCCACTTAAAATCATTGGATCGACTTGAAACTTTGTATACTTGTAAAGGAATCGTGACAATACAATTTCATATTTGTTTTCTAAAATCCTGGCCAGAATCATCAGAAAATCAAAACAAGTGTCTTTGTATCTATGTAACGGAATCTTTGAACACGATTTTCACCCACTTAGAAACATTGGATCGACTTGAAACTTTGTATACTTGTATTTTGTTTCTAAAATCCTGGCCAGAATCATCAGAAAAAAAATTAAAACTAGTATAATAGGTTGCAGACTTCTCGAATTCTTAGTCAGTCGTTGTAAGAGCTCAGTTGGTAGAGCGGTGAAACTCTAGTGGTATATGATTTCAGTAATCGATAGGTCGCTGGTTCAAATCTGGCTGGGAGGATTTTTTTTAGAAGAGTATTACTTTTAGCTCATACTACAATAGTATCGAATTTAAAGATATTTACATTTTTATCTTTATTCTATAAAATATTAAAACTGAAAAATAAAAAATAAATAATAGTTTTTAAAAAAACTAAAACAACACGCTTTATTATAAAACCGAACTAAACATGAAAAATAACATTAATTTCCAACACGCTTGGGATAAAATTAAGTGGTCAACAAAAAAAATCATCTCCAAGACATATAGAATAAAACTAGAGTTATCAACAAATAGAAAATAATTTTATTATCAAAAGCGTGGGGTGCTCTATATCAATTAATATATTTGATAATAAACAGATATTGGTAAAAGTAAAGTCTCTAAGAAGAAAATGTAAAAATCATAAAAAGCACCCCACCCTTTTGATGGTAAAATTATTTTTTTTTATAACTCTAGTTTTATTCTAGATGTGTTGGAGATGGATTTTTTTGTTGACCATTTTAATTTAATCCCAAGCGTGTTGGAAATTATAATTATTTTTCAGTTTTTAGTTCGGTTTTCTAATAAAGCCTGTTGTTTTAGTTTTTTTAAAACTATTGTTTATTAGAGGACGTATTCACTCTTATGGCTATCATGCCTATCTCTGTATTCTAGTTTCAGGCTATGACTGAATTATTTCAGCGCTTCAGAATCGTATATTGTTATTATTAGGGCTCCCAAGTTGAGGATTTTTTTTTTCGTTTTATGTCTGAAGACGAGGCCCAACTTAATAGTCAGTATTTTAGTTTACAGACGCTTTGCTTTGTGGTTAGGTAAGTCTATTTTGCACGCATAAGTATTTAGCGTATCAAGCGGAGTTGTCACGTTTTATTCACTGGCACTAACATACTATATTATAATAATACTGCAAAGCACAAAAGTTTCTGTCAGCACGATAATGTCCTGCTTCAGATCCTCCATATGTTTAAGGACCTCCTCCATTTTATTCCTTATGCCTTGTACGTTCCATGTTCCAATTAGCAGAGATAATTATATCCACGTGGAAACGTCATTTAAAAATGCGAAGACATTATTGGCAGAGAACTGTTTTCAGTTTTTGGTGATTGGAGCGGCGTCTTAGAAACATCTAACAAGAACAACTCCCCGGCTCTGCCTGGCAGTAACAATGTTATATTTTAAACCAGAGGAAAACAGTTGCCTTTGATGCAGCCTGTAAACTAAATGACTGAGTCCACTATATATATATATATATATATATATATATATATATTTGGGTCATTGTCCCTTTGAGTATCTTTACCTTGTCGTGGTGGAGTGGCTTGCGTGCTTAAATGATCCCGAGAGCTATGTCGGCGGTAGCTTTGCTGCCAAAAGGGTTACCCGTGCCGGACAGGTCGAAGATGATAAGCCAGACGAAAAAAGTATCTTGGTCGAAAGAGTGACGATCTTTCACCGTAAAAATACAACCGACAAGAAACGCGGACATGGGTTCCACTGGGGTAAAATTCTCCTGAGGTAAAATAGTCCCCATTCGGTTCTCCGAGCGGGGACTTTAAGGAATACATGCCAAACACTCAAACACAGGGACATGTTCCGAGGAACATACAATTGGAAAGGATTGGCTCAGGATATGGATGATTGGAGCGCTTATTTCCGCGCTGCCATGAACCTACGGGTTCGATAGTGCCAGTGAGTTAGTTTCGGTCATTCTAGATCAGGAAATGGTGGTTCTATTTGTCCTTTTTTGTCTTTTTTCGACATTTTTTGCTTACTTACTCACTTACTCACTGGCACTATCGAACCCGAAGGTTCATGGCCGCACGGACATAAGCTCTCCATACATCCCTATCCTGAGCTAATGCTTTCCAATCATTCCCTGTATAATCTACTTCCCTTAAATCATAGTTAATGTTGTTCTCCCACCTCATTCTTGGTCTACCAACTGGGCGTTTTCCCTCTGGCATTCCTATAAGAAGCTTCCATGCACGTCTTTCATTCCCCATACGCGCAACATGTACTGCCCATCGCAGTCTACGAGACTTAACTGTTATTATATCTGGCTTCCTATAAAGACCATGTAGTTCATTGTTATGTAGTCTTCTCCATTCACCTGTCTGTTCATCTCTCTTTGGTCCAAAAATTTTCCTAAGAACTTTATTCTCAAATACTCGTAATCTCCTTTCCTCCCTTAAAGTAAGAGCCCATATAATATAACTTGTAGAATAATAGTTTTATATATCTTCAGCTTAACGTTATTTGAAAGGAGTTGGGACATCAAAAGTCTCTGCAATGCATAATAGCATGCATTTCCAGAATTGAGTCTATGTTTCATTTCTTTGTGCATCTCATTCCTATTTGTGATTATTGTTCCTAGGTATTTGAATTCAGCCACTTCCTCAAAATTTCCCTCATTTGTCATTAGCTGTCCATTTCCATTATATACTGAATTTCTACGTGTGACCATATATTTAGTTTTACTGATATTTACTTCCAGTCCTAATTTCTTAGTGTTACTCAATAGTGTGTGCGTGTTGGCCTTTAGTATCTCCTTGCTATCGGCCAGTAGTACTACATCATCAGCATAAACTAACAGCTTATTAATACCATTCAGTTGTAAGCCTTCCTCATTCTCTAAAGATTTAATGGCATGCTCTAGTACAAAATTAAATAGTAGAGGAGATAGTGCATCTCCTTGCTTCAACCCATTCTGGATTTCAAAAGTGTCCGAAAACTGTTTCCCTACACGCACCCTACTCTTTGTGCCATTTAGACACATTCGTATAAGTCTAACTAACTTTTTAGGAATTCCGAACTCCAGCAGGATACTATATAACTTCTCCCTCTTAATTGAATCATATGCTTTTTTGAAGTCTACATATAGTCATTTTTTGCTTATTGGTCCATTTTTATTTATTTTTTGTTTTGTTTTAACGTTTTTTTTGCAACTTTACCTTCTTTTGACTGTATATATACCATTTGTATAATTCAAGAGCCGAGCGGTTAAGGTAGAAAGCCTTGGCGCAGAGCTACGGGACTTGCGCTGGTTCGAGTCTCCATGGGGGAAGAAATTTTCTCATGGTATTTCGGCCAGTATGGGACCGGTGCCCACCCAGCATCGTGAGGCAATTGGGTAGCTACAATAAGTAGCGGCTCCAGGTTGAGGAATCGGCTATAACGGCTGGGGGACTCGACATGCTAACCATATGTCACCCCTACACTGGCTGTTGATCATCTACCTCTGTGATTGACACATGTGGATGTGAAGGGCCAGCAGCCGGCTGGTAAAAGGGCAACCGCTGAAAAGTGGAAAGACCCTCAATCGGATAATTCAAGATTCCGCAGAGTCTAGTCTCAATTCCAACTTCTTTTAAAAACACTCTAGTTTTACTTTCCAAAGGCTTTTCATATTCCAAACACTTTTGTTTTGCGAGATGGATAGATCATAGGTTGATTAATGTCTTCGGACATCGTCCGATTCCTAATAGCCAATTTTGTCGGTCCATCCAATCTCCTGGTTGTACATGTTTATCCTTCATTTATAAATATATTGCCTGTCTAATGGAGGTTTTAGGTCTTCCTCTACCTCGTCTTCCCTCAGGTTTCAACAAAAACTCTCACAAAATACCCCCGTTATTTAACCAGCCTACTGACAGGGATATCAGCCTGTCACTATAATAAATAAAGTATGAAGGAAGAAGCATTTTTAGTGATCAATGGTTTTTCGCAATGTATGTTGCATTTTACATGATTTGTGTTGTTTTTAAACATTTATTTATTGCGATGATATCGTATATTCATTAAAATACAGTTGAAACTAAAATTATTTAATTTGAATTGCCTTTACGCCCTTTTTCAGTTTTTAGGTCTTTTTTAGGATATCTTTGTCTTTTTAAAGGTCTTCTATAGCCATTTTATAGGTTCTAAACTTTCGAGCCATAGTTATTAGCGAATTCCGTAGAATACGTTTTTTCAAGGACTCTAACAAATGTAAATCTATCCTATATACTAGTTTATAACCATACATCTCCATATGGAGACATGGGTGCTCCGTGTCGGGAGTTCCCTTAAACGGTATCCCACTACAGGCCTCAGGAGGCCCTTTAGGTAGTAGGTTGTTAAAGTTCCCTCCCACATTTTAAAACAATCGGCTCGAAGTGTCAACCGGGTTGTCAGCCCTGCTTGATGGCCGCCCAGAACAAGTTGTGATACTCATAACAATTAGAGGCAGAGTCGACCCAAGGCCATTATGCCACCAAAAGATTTTGAGTCAGTTTAAAATTCCTGACTCCTCTAGGCCTCGAATCCCGACCTACTGGTAGGCCAAGAGCCTTCTTCTAGATTTGTCGTGCAATGAAAGAAAAATGACTCATTCAATTCATAAAACAAACAAGTTCAGATTTGCGATTGCAGCGCTGTCGATATAGGTAGGTTAAACTTGGAAGCTCCTTGTGTAAGATTATACCAATTCAGCCGGCTTGACAGGAAAAAATACAACGTAGAGAAGTTTGCAGAGAATTTTATTATTACTTATTTATTTGTCGTCTCTTTCTTAGCTGCACATAATATGCACATACATATTTCATCATAAAGGTAGCTAAATGTTTATGACACTGAAGGGCTTGGTTGAATATTTTTAATTTGTGGATTCAGCTGTCAAAATAAATCCCGGCGAGTTTCGCGGGATGTGAATCGAAGCTTTGTGCAAGTTATTGTACCATTTTCATTTATAAAATATATTTCCAAGCTATCACGGATACATCCAGCCACTTTGCAATAAATCAAACGCATAAAAAGAGCTGTAACTGGAAAACCGAACCTTGGCGTGGCTTGTTATTCTCTCTACCTAGAAACATACTGACCTCGTCCATAGCAAATATTCCAGCTCTTCTTTGTGTGAATTCTTCACCAGATTACATTCAAATAAAGGGTGTTTCAGTTAAATCCAAAATTATGCAGAAGATCTGTCCCCGCTGTGGCAGTTCTTGGGGTAGATCCTTAAGCGATCCTTCAGACTCTAGCACTACATCGCTCAATGAAAACACACACACACGATATAATTTAAATAAGTCATGTATGCGATGGAAACTCAAATTTTATTATTATTCCTTGAAATCCGTATATATATATATATATATATATATACGTATATATATATATATATATATATAAACTCAGAGGTCCCCAGGCATTTATTTTTCTTATCCTGTCATATTAAGCTTGCATTTCTCAATGTCAAAAAGGTATAATTATAATATCGAAAAAGCGTCACTGCTATAAAGAAAAAATATTCTCTTTAATTTGCTTACTTGTTATAGTAGCTACTAGGTGGCGGTGGACACCGAGTTCCCGCTACATCTGGTAATAATAGAGAATATGTATAAAAAAAATGGGGCACGCCGTAGCGTAGTGGTTAAGGCACTGAGCTACAAGCCGGGGGGTCGAGGGTTCAAGTCCCGTTGGGGTCAGGATTTTTAAACTGACTCAAACCCTCTGGCGGCACTATGGCCCTGGGGTCGACTCAGCCTCTAACGGAAATGAGTACCAGATGCTTGTTCTGGGGTAAAGGCTGCAGTCACGCAGGGCTGACAACCCGGCTGACATAAAGTGACGATTATCTAGAAAAAGTGGGAGCCTTAACCTCCTACTACCCCAAGGGCCTCCGGGCCTGTTGTGGGATCACTTTACCTCACTTTTATGTAGGTATAAGAAAAATAAATGTTTGTTCTGGATTCGTCTGGTAGCGCACTCAGAGGTCCGGGTTCAAATCCCGTCCAGGCATTTATTTTTCTTATCTTGTCATATATATATATATATATATATATATAAAGTAAAGTGATCCCACAACAGGCCCGGAGGCCCTTGGGGTAGTAGAAGGTTAAGGCTCCCACTTTTTCTAGACAATCGGCACTTTATGTCAGCCGGGTTGTCAGCCCTGCGTGACGGCCGCCTTTACCCCCAGAACAAGCGTCCGGTACTCATTTCAGTTAGAGGCTGAGTCGACCCCAGGGCCATAGTGCCGCCAGAGGATTTGGGTCAGTTTAAAAATCCTGACCCCAACGGGACTTGAACCCTCGACCCTCCGGCTTGTAGCTCAGTGCCTTAACCACTACGCTACGGCGTGCCCCATATATATATATATATATAGGGTGTAACATAACTCAATGGCAAATTTTCAGGAATGAGTTCCTCATATGGAGAGAATAAAAAAAAAGTGCATTACAACATGGGTCCGGAAATTGATAATTACAGAGTTATTCGATCTTTTTTCGAGTGTTATTACATGGCGACAAAAATACAAGGGACTGGTTGGAGGGCTCTGTTCTGTCAGATGAAATGTTCAAAGTGACCTCCTTGTGCATCAATACAGGCATATTCTTCATTTGTGTACACCACAGCAGCCTACAATCAACAGAAAACAGACTGTCAATAACTACTGTAAACCTTAATAACCTAACATTCATAAAAGTTCGAATAACTCTGTAATTATCAATTTCCGGACCCATGTTGTAATAGGCCCCTACACTTTTTTTAATTTCTCCATATGAGGAACTCATTCCTGAAATTTTGCTGTTGAGTTATGTTACACCCTGTGTGTGTTTATGTATGTGTATATATATATATATATATATATATATATATATATCGTACGTTAGCCTCGTAAAAACTCCTAAACAACTGGACCGATTTTGATTAAATTTGTTACGTGTGTCTGATTGGATCCCTCCATGGTTTTACATTCACAATTGGACCCTACAAAACCATTGGTGTAAGAGTTCACCTGAAGTGAAAATTTAACATCGCTCTAGCGGACGCGATTTTCGATGTTTCCACAATGAAACTCAGTATATCCCATTAAAATAAACCGAAGTAGGTATTATCTAAAAAGAAGTGAAATTCGACACTTAGAAGTGGAGGTTTACCTGAAATCCGAAATTAAAATCTGCCTAAACGACTTGACCGATTTTGTTGATTTTTTTTCTGTTTTAGTGGGTCCCTGGATGGTTTAGATTCACAATTGGACCCTCTAAAACCATTAGGTGTAGGAGTTCACCTTAAGTGAAAGGAATATTTAAAAATCGCTTTAGCGGTCACAATTTTTTATGTTTCACAATAAAATTCAGTATATCCTATTAAAATATTTTCCAAATAGAGCGAAATCCGACAATTAGAAGTGGAGGTTTACCAGAAATCCGAAATGAAAAACTATCAACCGCCATATACAATAGGATGGGCCGAAAAAAACTATTTTTTTATTTCGAAGTTGTAATAGCGCGGAATAGGTGAGACTTATATAGCTAAAAAAAGGAGGGGGAAATTATCAAAATCGGTTGACATCTTCCGGTCGCGCAAAGGCTCTGAAGTTTGGGAAAATGTGAAAAAAACTTCATTGTTGCAATTATTTATTTTTTTTACATATCAAGTAGGTATTGCTGATCTTTGCTAAGCACGTTTATGTCTATCTGTGGGATCTGACAATCAGTACTCTGGAAGTTATTTATCAAATACCAAAAATGCGTAAAAATACAACTTGTTCATTATTCTGGCAAATTTTGGAGCTTATGCGCGACCGGAAGATATCAACTGATCTAAACCAAATTAAAACACAATGTTTTTAGGCTCTATTTGAAGACGTTACAAACTATTACATTACGAAAACATCCAATTAAAAAATTAAAGAAATAATCTCAAAAATGAAGTTTTTTTTTTTTTTTTCATATTTTGTCAAACTTTGCGTGACCGGAAGATGTCAAACTATTTTAATTTTTTTTTCTTTTCTTTTGTCTATATAATTCGCAACTTTTCCGCGCTATTACAACTTCGAATTAAAAAAAATGAGTTTTTTTCGGCCCACCCTAATATACAATACATTTTAATTAAATTTTAATATTTTTTTAGGCGTAGCAACACACGCCGGGTATTAACTAACTAACTGACTGGCACTATCGAACCCGTAGTTCATAATCGCGCGGATATAAGCTGTCCATATATCCCTATTCTGAGCTAATATTTTCCAATCATCCCCTATATAATCTACTTCCCTCAAATCATGGTTAATGTTATTCTCCCAACTTATTCTTGGTCTACCAACTGGGAGTTTTCCGTCTGGTTTTCCCACAAGCTTCCATGCACGTCTTTCATTTCCCATTCGTGCCACATGTCCTGGCCGGTTATTAGTTTGTTAATATAAATATTTTTACTCTATTAATTGAACTTGTTTGAAAGGAGTAACTTTCTTCACAATTATCAAATATTACAGAAATAAAACTGATTCTGTAGATTGAAATTCACGATTAGATATTTAGAATGTGTCGAATTAATTTAAAAACAATACATAGTTACGGAGAGTCTTTGCAGTTCTGAGAACCAGTAGCGACCTGAATATTTGATGGAGCTCGTGGCTAAATGCAGTACCATAGTATGTAATATGACATCCCTTGCAATATTAAAACCAAATTATGTTAGGCAGTTAATTATTGTTTCACGCTGACTTCTGCGTATGTTTCTAATTAATTATCTATTCACACTTGAAGTTTTAATCACATCACAAAATCTTTTAATCTAAAAAAAGTCTGAAACAGGACATGTATCAAGTAACCGAATTTCTCAGCAAGTGGATTTTATATTCCCTTTTGTGTTCGGTTTACGTACATTTATTTCATTTAAATGATATGTGTCCAGTTTCGTTGTAAGAAAAGCATGACGGCCATTAAAAATATTTGTTAATTAAGAATTTTTTTTTGTGAATGCCTTGCTAGTTTTATTCCAGTGGTATACACCGAGTTCCGTTGTGAAAAATCTAAAATAATTGCTGCTGCTACACTCTAATTCAACCCAGGAAGTTACTACAGACCTTATGGGCTACGCCAGTGTCCCCCTACGTACAGAGGGTAGATGTTGCCAAAACTCATAATAACGGTATTTGTTTGTTTAGGGAGGGGTGGAGGAGCAAGGTTAGCAGTACCTTTTCCAAATCTATGTACTATACATTTAAAAAACAGTTTTTCTTTTACGGAATGCAAACTAGTTTTAATAGTAAGTATGAGAGTCGACACTTTCACACAGGATAGTACAGGTCCGCACGAGCTCAACAAGTGGTAACTTTTTTTTTTTTCTGTATGAGGGGGTGACTTGGATGGCTACAACTTACAACTATGTACACCCTTAGACAAAAAAAAAAGTCATCTCTTGATTCTATCAACCGATCGGGGAACTTCGTGAGCACTCGTAGAATCCTTATTCACATTGACACGTTTTCAGTAATTGTACTGTGGTGTTTTGCTAGTTAACGTAGTGCACACTCAAGTAACAAAAAAAGAGAGAGCTTGCCTTTGTGTGTTTTCCGTGGGTCGAGAGGTTTAACACACAACATCTGCGTTCGTAACCTCACGGGTTCGATACCTCTTCTACTTTTTTTTTACTGAATGTTTAGATAGCATTTCGCCCCTGTAATGATAGTTTCATATTTAATTTTATATTTTTGAGTTTTATGGCTTTAATGCACACACAAGACATATAAATGAAAACCTTCTAATAATTAAATGAAGAAAGGAAATAATATCTTCTAAAATGAAACTTTAAACAAAAACAAAATCAATATCGGATGTATGAATCCTCAGCATCTATTGCCGCCCTCAATCTGCGGGACATTGAGCAATCAAATTTCTACAGGCACGTGGACGATCACGGCTAGAGCATCCCAGGCGTCTTGAATTTGTGTCCATAAGCCATCTATTTCGTTTTTCGTGCATCTGCAGGCCAATTAGAGTTCATCTCTATTTTCATCTTAGCCCATACATTTTCGGTTGGAGTTCAACCTGGTTAACAGCGAAATTTGATTGGCCTTTCTCCTTTAAACAATGAAATCAAATTTCGCTAAACATATTTCAGAAAGCGGGCAACAGTTTCAACACAATATCGATAATACAATGTAAATTATACACAGAGAAAACAACAGACACAAAATAACATTTTTACAAGAAATCGAAATTATCAAGAAGGCCAAGATACAAACATTCTCAATGAAATGTGGCCTAATAAGAAAACCCTCTATTAGACATGCAGTTAATTCAATACTACTACAACAACTCCAGAAGATGAAGCATGCCTCGAAAGGCCTAGAGTGAAATCAACGAAAATTTTAGATAGTTGAGGAAGACGGTAGTATACAAGGTAAAAATAAATAATAGTTGTAAACAAACTAAAACAACACACTTTATTAGAAAACCGAACTAAAAAATGAAAATAATTTATTTTGCAAAACGCTTGGGATAACATTAAAGTGGTCAACAAAAAATAATCTCCAACACATCTAAATAAAACTAGAGTTATCTACAAAAAATAATTTTAATATCAAAAGCGTGGGTGCTTTATATCAATTGATACTTATATTTCATAATAAACATATATTGGTAAAGTAAAGTCTCTGAGAAGAAACGTAAAACCATAAAAAGCCCCAACGCTTTTGATGGTAAATTATTTTGTTTGTAGATAACTCTAGTTTTATTCTAGATGTTGTTTCCCAAGCGTGTTGGAAATTAAAATTATTATTTTATTTTTTGTTCGGTTTTCTAATAAAGCGTGTTGTTTTAGTTTTTTAAACTATTATTTATTTTTTATTTTTTAGTTTGGTTATCTATAAAGCATGTTGTTTCAGTTTTTTAAAACTATTATTTATTTTTTAATTTTTAGTTTAATTGATTGTCATAAACCGGATCCATGAAATTTAATTGCTTAATACTTTTCTAAAAAAATATCCTCCCGGCCCGGATTTCAACCAGCGACCTATTGATTGCTGAAATTAATATACCACTACAGTCCACCGCTCTACTAACTGAGCTCTTACAACGATTGACTAAAAACCTATTACACAGGTTTTTTATTTTTTTGATTTTCCGATGATTCTGGCCAGGATTTTAGAAAAAAAACTATGAAATTATTATATTGCCATGGGTCCTTTACAAGTAGGCCTATATAAAGTTTCAAGTCGATCCAATGTTTTTAAATGGATGAAAATCGTGTTCAAAGATTCCGTTACATAGATACAGGTTCGTTACATAGATACAGGTCAAGCTAATATAAAGCGTGTAAAAATATATAATTAACATTGTTATAACCTCAACGGCATAAAAAAATTATGAACTTAAAAAGTATAGATTAATTCAAATGTCGAAATAAAATATATTTAATTCATAAAACGTTTTAATACAAATATCACGAAAAAAAAACTGCGTAATAGAAGACGCGAAACTGCGATTTTCATTAACAGAAACAGTGACCGCGTGCTTTACCGCTGAGCTATCGGGACACGTACAATGATTTTCAGTTCATGCCATAGAACACAGTAGCTCAGGGACTGCACAATTACGACTAGTTTCCTAGTTTGAACCCAACGCTGTGCCCAGTATGACTTAGAAGAAATGTGCGTTCAAGAGATGACTCATTTTTTTGTCGAAGGGTGTACCTGCTGTGTTGCATATTTCAGTTTTATATAAGGATTTCCCTCAAAATACTGTTAAAATGGCAACCCAGTGCCCTATCTAAACACACAGTAACTTCCGGGTTGAAGTTGACTGTAGAGGGATTTTATATTAAGGCTTTCATGTGAACCCCCCACTTCTAATAATCCGATTTTGCTGGTAAACGGACCATACCTTACATTTCTTAGTTGATTACTATATACTGAGTTTAGTTCCGGAAAACAAATTTCCTATCTCTGGAGCCTTAGAAATTTTTGTCGCAGTCAATTTTGGTGCCTACTAAATAGAAAGGATGAAGATTTCTAAAGATATCTGAAAAATGTTTTTATGTAAACAACCTCATTAGCTAGGCATACATTTTTTCGAAAGTCGCTAAAAAATATAATGATAAGGAAGAGGATGTTAGAAAAAGATGAGCACGGAAAAAAATATAATGATAAGGAAGAGGATGTTAGAAAAAGATGAGCACGGACAAAAATATAATGATAAGGAAGAGGATGTTAGAAAAAGATGAGCACGGACAAAAATATAATGATAAGGAAGAGGATGTTAGAAAAGATGAGCACGGACAAAAATAATCTGGATTGATGGTGTTTTGAGCAGCATGAGGGGAAAAATGTTTGGACGATGGAGATTGGAATGACAGAGAGATGTGGAGAAGAATGACAGTAAATTAATTGTGATGTTGTGAAACAATTTGAATCCTGCTAAATGAATTACTATTACTATTATTATTATTATTATTATTATTATTATTATTATTATTATAATTTTATTATAAAAATTTCCACTGGAAAAAATTAAAACTACAGAAATTAAAAAATGGATGAATGCAGAAATAAGTATATTGGATGAAATTGAACACAAAGGCTAAAATGGTATGGACACTTAAGAATGCAGGATGGAAGACTACCAAAGGCTGTCTGTCCATGGAAAATTGAAAGAAGGAGCACAAAAGGATGACCAAGAACAACCTGGAGGATAAATTAAAAATTCAATGATGAAATTTGGTGTACAGATGAAGACACAGAGGACGGAGAACGATGGAGAAATTTACTTAAGGGAAATTTGTGAATGTTTGTAACAAACTGATAGTCTATATAAGTCCGTAGTAATTTAGATATATATATATATAGATATATATATATATATATTATATATATACACACACACACACATATAATATTAATTCGCGTTTATTTCTAAATTGGTTGGAGAAAACGCTCAATGATGAGGAAAGTTTTCAAAATGAATTATTATTCATCCAAGTATTAAGCCTGTTGGCTCGTTCCGGTGTCATGAAAGCTAGAATTGTTAGAATTGTTCACACCATCTTCTGTGTTGACGTCCAATATTTCTCCTTCCGTGCGTTTATAATTCAGCAATCATTTTGGTAATCTTTCTTCTGCATTCTATCAACATGTTCATTCCAGGCGTTCCTATATTTAACTCTTTGATCTGTACTGTAAGTTTGAAAATATTTAGTTCCTTTCTTATCCAGCAGAGAAAACTATGCTATATTTCATAAAAATCTCATCTCAGCTACTTCCAATCTTTGTTCTTGTCTTTCAATGATCGTCCAACATTCTGATCCACACATCAATACAGGAACAGCCACTACTTTAAAACATTTCATTTTTGTTTCTTTTCTTGTGTTTTTAACGGTTCTTTTAATAGTGCCACACATTAGTTTAAATTTATTTGTTTTATCGTTAATATCTTGAATTTTAATAGATGATAAATATTATTATTATTAGGTCTTATTATTATTATTATTATATTATTATTATTTATTATTATTATTATAAGATGTTCAAAATTAGAAAAAAGTAAGAAATACTGTCATAGAGAGAGAGAAAAAAAGGAATATTGGATATTCGATAGCAGACTATATAAGATATAAACATTTAAATTTGTATGGTCAAGTACGACGAATGCAAGAAGAAAGGTTACCCAGAAAAAGATTGGAATGCTGTACACTTGGAAGAAGAAGGAAAGGAAGACCTCGAAACTCGTGGATGCAAGAAATAAGAATTGGAATGAGAACAACAGGACTTGGATGACATGGAGAGGATGAATAGAGACGAGTGGAGAAGAACATGAAACTTTAGGCACAAAAAGATGTATAAACATTGAAAATCTGTAGGTATATAAAAATAAAATAATAATAATAATAACTATTATTATTATTATTATTATCTTCTTCTTCTTTGGCTTTCCCCCACTTACAGGTTTGCCATCTTCAGTTTCCATTTATCTCTATCATTCCAATCTCCCTCTTCCAAATTCCGATCATCCATTATAGTTCTGACGTAGGATTTCCATTTCCATCTTGGTCTGCCACCTTTATTTCTTCCAGGGGGTGACCATTGGTATATATTTTTTGGCCATCTTTCATTTTCCATTCTTTGTACATGGCCATACCATTTAAGTGTTTGATTTTCAATCCTCTTAACAACAGATGTGGTGACATTCATTTCTCTCCAAAGGAATTCATTTCTTATTTTATCCTGTCTTGTTTTTTGGAGGCTTCTTCTAAAATAATCAAATTCAACTGTTCTAATTTTGTTCTTTTGTAATTCCGTCAAATACCAAGTTTCACTTCCATATGACAAAATATTCTGTATTTTTCTCTTATAAATTTTCATTTTAGTTTCCTTTGTAATATTTTTATTCCAAATTATTCCATGTAATGTCTTAGTTGCATTTTTTGCCATTGTAATTTTAGTCTGTACATCTCTCTCACAGGTACCAAAACTTGTAATTATTGACCCAAGATATTTACAAAATTCACACTTTTTTTATTTTCCCTGTTTCAAGTATGAGGTCATCCACATCCTTTCCCAAACACATATATTCTGTTTTCCGTAAATTTATATTCAGTCCCCATTTTTTATATTCTTCCATTAGTTTATTTATCATATATTTCATATCATCTTCATCCCCTGCAAAAATTATTTGATCATCTGCAAACAACAATGAATGCAGTACTTTTCCTCCTATAGGAATACCCATTTCAGAACATTTTTTATACCACAAGTTAAGAGCCTGGTCTAAATAAATGTTAAAAAGAATTGGTGATAAACTGCATCCCTGCTTAAGGCCTTTATTCACTGTGAATTCCTCTGTTAAAGTATTCTGTATTTTTACTTCTGTATTTTTACTTTAACTTTTGTATTACTATAGATCCTCCTAACAATATTAATCCATTTATCACAGATATTCAGATTTCTCATTGCCGTCCATAACAATTGTCGAGGTACACTATCATATGCCATCTCTAAATCAATAAAGGTCATATGTAGTTCTTTATTTTTTTCTAGGATTTTCTCTTGTAATTGTCTAATACAGAAAATATTATCAATACATGATCATGTATAGATTATTATTATTATTATTATTATTATTATTATTATTATTATTATTACTTTCAATGAGGTGGGAGAGCTACTTGCAAGGCTATGATATACTGCATTTATTAATCTTTCTTATTACTATGTCGTCTATATTATAATATAGAGGGTAATAGCTCGAGGCAGTCGATGCAAATTATATCGAAGATGAGGTAGGAAAGGGGGTTGCTATTCATCTCTACATCGATCTGAAGTGCCATCACCCCCCTTCTCATCTCCAATCAAACAGTTTGGGGAAACAAGCTTTTCTCAAAACGAAACTGACGGCTACAGGGAATATCACTTTGCGAATAAACTCATTGCCTGGTGTCATTACAAACAACTCCCACATTTTTCACTTGTGTGTGTTCAACTGCGTCTAACTATTTAGGGTTGTAATTTCAATATGTGGGTCATCAGTGGCAAATTTCCCTGTTTTTGAAATAAGAGGAGAATAATTTTCTGATATTAGGTATTTCCATTAACTAGCTAGCCCGTAGGCTCATGGACGCGCAGATATAAGCTCCCCATACATCCTTTAGGCACAGAAACATGTGTAAATATTTAAAACCTTCTTCTTCTTCACTTCACGGGCTAGGCACATTGCCTGTTCCGCCTCACAGTTGTTCTGTTCATCTTTTGACTGTCCTTCGTACATTACTTGAACCTCTTGGCTTATAATTAAATGCTGCTTTTGGTAATCTTGTTACATTCATTCTTTGTACATGTCTAAACAATTTATCTCTATATTCTTTGATTTTATCATTCAGTGGACATATATTTAACTCTGTTCTTATATCTTCATTCTTTATCCGATCCAATCTTGTGCAGCCTTTGTTCTTCTAAGGAAGTTCATTTGTACGCTTTGTATTCTACTTTGTAATTTTTTGGTTATTACCCAAGTTTCACTCCCATAAAGTAATGCAGGAACTGCCAATGTTTTATAAAACTTCAATTTAGTATCTCTTCTTGTTTTATTCTTTGATGCCTTATGTAGGCTATAGTTCCACATATCATTTGAAATTTCGACAGTTTCATATTTATGTCTCTTTCAGTTTTTGTGTTTATAGTAAAATAACAACCCAAATAATTAAAATTTGTTACTTGTTATGGAGGTGTGTTGTCTATTATGATTTTTTATCGTATATGTTAATTTCCCAAAAATGCCATTTTTTTTCTTTTGATATTTCAAATTTATATTCTTGGCATAACTGATTTAATTGATGTATAGAGTACTGCAAATTATTTTCATTTTCTTGAATATTGACTTGCGCTGGTCCGAGTCCCCATGAGGGAAGACATTTTCTCATGGAATTTCGGCCAATATGGGACCGGTGCCCACCCAGCATCGTGAGGCATTTGGGTAGCTACAATAAATAGCGACTCCAGGTTGGGAAGACCAGCTATAACGGCTGGGGGACCCGACATACTGGCCACGTCACTCCTACACTGGCTCGATGATCTTCTACCTCTGTGATTAACACATGTGGATGTGAGGCCAGCAGCCAACTGGTAGACCAAGGGCCTTCTAGGCCTGTCGTGCTTGGAGTTTTGAGTTTCCTATAAGAAGCTTCCAAGCACCTCTTTCATTTCCCATTCGTGCCACATGGAAGACTTGCCGTTTTATATAGTTTTAAAATTTATTTTAGACATGGGATGAATGTCTGAATAACTTGTAAATGGCGCACAGACAATTGTAAGAATAACAAATGAGCGGAGTAGAGCACAAGGAATGTGACGTCATGTGTTTGCATGGTAATTTTCTAATAAAGCATGTTAATAAGGCCTGATCTACAGCTTAATGGAAAAACTCGCACCCTCCATAAAATGAAACACTAACTCAAAATGAGTTATGTTTTTAATAACTGAAGAAAATTACTTTTAACAACGAGTTATGATGCACAATCCAAGTATGAGCGTGCAATATTACACGAAAATAGTAAAATCTCAGCTTGAATAAGCTGGCTAGGGTAAATACTTCCAAGAAAATAGTATAATATCTAATTTATTTATTTGTATACAAATTTTTAATGTTTACACATCTTTCTGTGCCTAAAGTTATTTTACTTCTGCACTCGTCTCTATCCATCTACTCCTTGTCCTCCAGTCCTCTTGTTCTCATTCCAGTTCTTATTTCTTGCATCCACGAGTTTCGAGGTCTTCCTTTCCTTCTTCTTCAACCTCGCATGGACACCATTCCAATGTTTTTTTTCTGGGTAACCTTTTATCTTGCATTCGTCATACTTGCCCATACAAATAATTATTTGCTTGAATTTTATATAATCTACTATCGAATAACTAATATTCATTTTTTCTCGTATCACAGTATTTCTTATTTTTTTTAATTTTGAACATCTTGCTGCTCTCCTCAAGAAATCAATTTTCATCGACATAAGTTTTTTGAGGACGAAGATCTCTGGGCCGTCCTATGAAACGCTGGAGGGAATATTTTCTGTAGGATCGTAACAGGCCTTGGGCTAGTACTTGGAAGGAAGAAGAAGTTTTTGTTGAATTTCCAAACTTTATATATATATATATATATGTGTGTGTGTGTGTGTGTGTGTGTGTGTGTGTGTGTGTGTGTGTGTGTTTTTTCTGGATTCGCCTGCTAGCGTAAGTGGTAGCGCACTGAGATACCAACTCAGAGGTCCGGGTTCAAATCCCGTCCAGGAATTTATTTTTCTTATCTTGTCATATTAAGCTTGCATTTCTCAATGTCAATCGAAAAAGCGTCACTGCTATAAAGTAAAAACATTCTCTTTAATTTGCTTAGGCCTACTTGTTATAGTAGCTACTAGGTGGCAGTGGAGACCGAGTTCCCGCTACATCTGCAATAATAGAGAATATGTATAGAAAAAAATGTTTGTTCTGGATTCGCCTGGTAGCGTAAGTGGTAGTGCACTGAGATATCAACTTAGAGATCCGGGTTCAAATCCCGTCCAGGCATTTATATATATATATATATATATATATGGTATGATAAGAAAATAAATGCCTGGACGGGATTCGAACCCGAAACTCTGAGTCTGTACCTCAGCGTGTTATCCATTACGCCACCAGGCGAATGCAATTCAAACACTTATTTTTCTTATATATTCTCCATTATTACTAGATGTTTCGAGAACTCGGTCTTCACTGCCATCTAGTAGCTGACTATAACAAGTAAGCAAATTAAAGAGAATATTTTTTTTATATATAACCTTCCAGTTTTTTTATTTAATTTGCTACAAATCATGAAATATATTTCATATTTGGCGAGAATTAATTACACTGGCTCCAGGTTCGATTCCCCGTCGGGACAAATTTACTGTATGAAGTTTTTTCCTCGGATTCTTTCCTCGCCTCTAAGACAAATGTCGGGGAAGTTTAAGGGTTTTTTCTGTACACCGTGTACATACAGTGGAATTATATTCCAAGCAAATATAAAAATAATACTTAGCAACGCATTTTTATTTATAATCTCTAAGATCAAGGTCAACGAATGGCAATGTCACGAAGCTAAATTTTATCTTGTAAATAAAATAAACTGTAGGGGCGTTTAGAATACCCAGTGACGTGTAAGAAAAAAAATAACACTTTACTATACGTGATGTTTCTCGATAACATTTTCTTCAACCGGTTTAGCAACTAGTTTTCTATCGGAACTAAAAGTAAATAATAAAAAAAACACTTTGATATATATACACCAGGGGGAATGGAAACAACAATATTCAGACCAGTGTTGTACAGTTGCCCATTTCAACCTAGTTTCTTCGCTTTAACAAAAATCGAAAGTAGTTTATAGAAAGTGAGTGCAATAGCAGTATGGCATGTCCCAATATTATGAACGAAGATGTGGGTAATATTGAGATTGTTTTCATTAACGCATTATTTTATTTTGCAAATATTCACTGATTCTACTTAGCAAAAAGACGATGGACACATATATATGTCTGGAACCGGGATTTGAATTTAATTACATTCTAAATTTATACGTTAGTGTTAGTAACATACCAATTCTCTCACTTAGGCTCCTAGTGCAAACATAAATTTTATTGAATATAGATATAGATATATATATATATTGTCCACAGCTGTGGTCTCGAGGTAGCGTGCTACCTTGTCACGCAGCGGGCCCGGGTTGGATCCCCGGTCGGGGCAGTTTTTTTTCTGGGTGAGGTTTTTATCGGGGTTTTTCCTCGCCTGTAAGACAAATGTCAGGAAAACTTTAAGG
The DNA here is from genome assembly GCA_030220185.1 of Diploptera punctata. Taxonomy (NCBI): domain Eukaryota; kingdom Metazoa; phylum Arthropoda; class Insecta; order Blattodea; family Blaberidae; genus Diploptera; species Diploptera punctata. The sequence continues at coordinate 58,378 of JASPKZ010000501.1, forward strand.
CTCAAACGGTCCCCGAAATCATATGGCCATCATCGTCATCATCATCCTTATCATTATCATCCTTCACCGGTGTGGGAAAGCAACCACACCTATAATTCCCTAATCAAACTACAAAAGCATAGCATGAAAATTCTATAATTGCAGTGAAAGACCCGCTATGCTTTGCACCTTTAACTAGGGAATTGTAGGTGTGGTTGCTTTCCACACCGGTGAAGGATGATGATGATGATGATGATGGCCGGATGATTTTCGGGGACCGTTGGGCCCTAAGCTTTCCAGGTGAGGAAAGAACCCCGAAAAAACCTTACCGAGGAGCCTGTCCCGACCGGGAATCGAACCCGGGCCCGCTGCGTGACAAGACAGTACGCTACCTCGAGACCACAACGGTGGACTAATATATCTGTTATCGCTCTAGAGCCCGAATTATTTTTCGGAACAAAACTTGGAATATAGCAAAAACATTAAGAAAAGTAAGGTCGAATTCGTTAAGCAACAAAATAGTACAATTAGGAATGGGGTTAACCTGAAGCAAAATAAATAAATACATAAATATCGTTCTAGCGGCCCTAATTTTCGAATTCTCGCAGCGAATCTCAATATATGCAATTGAGAAAAAACGAGACTCATGGAAATTCGACCATTCGGACAAATGGTTTATCTAAAACCAAAAATTGAAAATCGATCTAGCTTTGTTATATATATATATATATATATATATATATATATATACACACACACACACTCAAAATTTAGACTTTTGAAATTGCTATTGATAAGGCCAGAATTTGGAACGTTGAAAAAAAATGAAGGAATGTGAAACCTTCTAACTGAAAAGTGGGGATAAACAAATGCAACAGTAATTTACTTCGATGTTTTTATTACTCATTTCATACATCGTAATGATGGATAAATTATATTTTAAAAGAAAAATTATACGTTCAGACTGGGGTTTGAACCCAGGACCTTTGCCTTTCTAGGCCAATACTCTATCGTCTGAGCTATCTGAGCACTTCAATACTTACTTACTCACTAGCACTATCGAACCCGTAGGTTCATGGCCGCGCGGACATAAGCTCTCCATACATCCCTATCCTGAGCTAATGATTTCCAATCATTCCCTGTATATTCTACTTCCCTCAAATCATAGTTAATGTTATTCTCCCACCTCATTCTTGGTCTACCAACTGGGCGTTTTCCCTCTGGCTTTCCTACAAGAAGCTTCCATGCAAGTCTTTCATTCCCCATACGTGCAACATGTCCTGCCCATCGCAGTCTACGAGACTTAACTGTTCTTATTATATCTGGCTTCCCACAAAGACCATATAGTTCGTTGTTTAAGTAGTATTCTCCATTCACCTGTCTGTTCATCTCTCTTTGGTCCAAAATTTTTCCTAAGTACTTTATTCTCAAATACTTGTTATCTCCTTTCCTCCCTTAAAGTAAGAGTCCATGTTTCGCACCCATTCAATATAATCGTAAATTTACTTACCAAATTTTAATAATAAAGGAATTCTAGTTGTACATGTTTGCATTCTATTGTCTCATAATCTTGTGACCATTTTTCTACACTCTTATATTTTACCACCCAGATCTATTTGTCTTCTTTATTACATATTCCTCTAACATTCCAACTGCAGATTTTTATCCGGATGAATGGAAGGACGCAATAACTGTTCCGATATTTAAAAAAAGGAGGAAACAGAAGAGAATGTACAAATTATGGAGGAATAAGTTTATTAAATTCAGCTTATAAGATATATGCAAAAATTTTATCATAGAATAAATAAAATAGCTGAAACAATATTTCGTGGGGAACAAAATGGATTTAGAAAGGGTAGGTCAACTATAGATTGCGTTTTTACAGTGGCCCAATTGATAGAAAAAAGAATAGAATTTAATTTGCCCACGTATATAGATTTTGTTGATTATACTAAAACATTTGATAGTGTAAGTAGAAATAAATTATGGAACATACTAGAAATGAAAGGAATTCCTCTACACCTTATAAGAGCCATTCAGAGTTTATATATAGAAACAAATTTTAAAATAGACTGCGGAGATAAAATTAGTAGACAAAACATAGAAATAAACCAGGGAGTAAGACAAGGGTGTCCACTGTCTTACTTACTTACTTACTTACTCACTGGCACTATCGAACCCGTAGGTTCATGGCCGCACGGACATAAGCTCTCCATACATCCCTATCCTGAGCTAATGCTTTCCAATCATTCCCTGTATAATCTACTTCCCTCAAATCATAGTTAATGTTGTTCTCCCACCTCATTCTTGGTCTACCAACTGGGCGTTTTCCTTCTGGCTTTCCTACAAGAAGTTTCCATGCACGTCTTTCATTCCCCATACGCGCAACATGTCCTGCCCATCGCAGTCTACGGGACTTAACTGTTCTTATTATATCTGGCTTCCTATAAAGACCATGTAGTTCATTGTTATGTAGTCTTCTCCATTCACCTGTCTGTTCATCTCTCTTTGGTCCAAAATTTTCCTAAGAACTTTATTCTCAAATACTCGTAATCTCCTTTCCTCCCTTAAAGTAAGAGTCCATGTTTCGCACCCATATAATATAACTGGTAGAATAATAGTTTTATATATTTTCAGCTTAACGTTTTTTGAAAGGAGTTGGGACATCAAAAGTCTCTGCAATGCATAATAGCATGCATTTCCAGAATTGAGCCTATGTTTAATTTCTTTGTGCATCTCATTCCTATTTGTGATTATTGTTCCTAGGTATTTGAATTCAGCCAATTCCTCAAAATTTCCCTCATTTGTCGTTAGCTGTCCATTTCCATTATATAATGTATTTCTACGTGTGACCATATATTTAGTTTTACTGATATTTACTTCCAGTCCTAATTTCTTAGTGTTACTCAATAGTGTGTGCGTGTTGGCCTTTAGTATCTCCTCGCTATCGGCCAGTAGTACTACATCATCAGCATAAACTAACAGCTTATTAATACCATTCAGTTGTAAGCCTTCCTCATTCTCTAAAGATTTAATGGCATGCTCTAGTACAAAATTAAATAGTAGAGGAGATAGTGCATCTCCTTGCTTCAACCCATTCTGGATTTCAAAAGTGTCTGAAAACTGTTTGCCTACACGCACCCTACTCGTTGAGCCATTTAGACACATTCGTATAAGTCTAACTAACTTTTTAGGAATTCCGAACTCCAGCAGGATACTATATAACTTCTCCCTCTTAATTGAATCATATGCTTTTTTGAAGTCTACATATAGTTGATGTACAGTACCATTATATTCCCATTTCTTTTCTAAAATCTGTCTTATACTAAAAATCTGATCTGTTGTAGACCTGTTTCTTCTAAATGCGCATTGATGATCTCCTAGAATGTCATCAATATAGGGAGTAAGTCTGCTTACTAATATATTTGTTAGAATTTTGTACGAAGTTGAAAGTAATGAGATGCCCCTATAGTTGTTGCAATCAGTTTTATCTCCTTTCTTATAAATTGGTACGATAATTGATTCCTTCCATTCATCTGGAAGAGCTTCTTTTTCCCAAATCATACTAAGCAACCAGCGTATCTTGTCCATCAATTTTTCTCCCCCTGATTTTATCAGTTCTGCTGGGATCTCATCTGAACCTGATGCTTTATAACATCTTCAATTTTTCAATTGCCATTTCAACCTCTAATGCACTTGGCTCTGTGACTAGCATTTCTGCTGTCTGTAACTTATCCTCCTCAATGTCCTGTTCTGTATGTACATTTAATAGCTGATTAAAATAACTTTTCCATCTATTTAATATACTCTTGGAATCTGCAATCATATCCCCATTTTCATTCCGAATTATGTTTGTTCTAGCCTGAAACCCTTTCTTCTCTATACTAATTCCCTGATATAATTCTCTAATGTTCCTATTTTTTGCATTCATTTCAAGATCATTAATCTTCTCTCTCAAATATTCCCTCTTCTTACTCTTTAGTAACTTGGTGGTTTCCCGTCTAACACTACCCAATTGCTCTAAATTTACCTCATTTGGCTCGTGTAACCATTTCAATTTTGCTAGCTTTCTCTTCTTTACAATGTCGGCACATTCCTCATCAAACCATTTCTTGTTTTGCCTCTTTTTTAAACAACCAATGCTTTCTGATGCTGACAATTTAATAGTATCTCTTATAGCCTCCCATTCTTTATTTATATCAGTTTCTTCTTCGTTTGCCACATTGTCATCTGAAGATTCCAGTACTTCAAATCTATTAGCAATTTTGATTTGGTATTCTTGCCGCATTTCATCATTTTTCAAGTTTTTTAATTCATATTTTACAGAATCATCTTTAGCGTTTGTTCCTCTCATAAGCGATAGCCGTTGTCTGATTTTCACCCTGACCAGATGATGATCTGAATTGCAGTCTGTCCCTCTAACTGATCTAACATCAATGATGCTACTGTGCCAGCGTTTATCCACTAATACATGATCTATCTGGTTCCGAGTTTCTCCATCTGGGGACGTCCAGGTGTATTTATGAATATCCTTATGCTGAAATGTTGTGCTCTTAACAATGAGATTCTTTGATGTGGCAAATGTGACTAATCTAACCCCGTTGTCGTTACTATCTTCATGAAGACTGAATTTGCCTATTGTTGGTTTTGAATATATCTTCCCGCCCCACTTTTGCATTAAAATCTCCTAAGACAATTTTCATATGATATCGTGAAAGGCTATCAAATAAGCATTCTAATTCTTCATAGAACTCATCCTTGATCTTGTCATCTTTATCTTCTGTGGGGGCATGTACATTTACAATTATAAAATCATGTCGTTTACCCTTTAGAATTATGTATGATATCCTATCACTAACAAACTTAATATCTCGGATAGCGGATAGGATCCTCCTTCTGACTAAAAAACCCGTTCCAAATGCAGGTCTTTCTGCACCCCCATAGTATAATGCAAAGCTTCCTGATTCCTGACTACCTTCTCCTGGCCACCTAACTTCCTGTAAAGCGACTATATCCAAGGGCGATTTATCCAATTCCCGCGTTAATATCTCTAGTGCCCCGCTATTGTATAAAGTCCTAACATTCCATGTTCCTAGGAACATGTCCCTGTGTTTGAGCCTTTGGCATGGGTTCCCTGAAGTAGTCCCCGCCCGGAGAACCGAATGGGGGACTATTTGACCTCCGGAAAATTTTACCCCAGTAGAACCCATGTCCGCATTTCTTGACGGTTGTATTTTTACGGTGAAAGATCGTCACTCTTTCGACCAAGGTACTTATTTCGTCTGGCTTATCACCTTCGACCAGTCCGGCATGGGTAACCCTATCGGCAGCAATGCTACCGCCGGCATAGCTCTCAGGATCATTTAAGCACACAAGCCACTCCACCACGACAAGGTAAAGATACCATGGAGGGGGGTGTCCACTGTCACCAGTATTATTTAATTTATACTTGGACCATGTCATAAATGAATAGCAAGAACAAATTAATACAAATAGTGTATTGACAACTCTGCTTTTTGCAGACGACCAAGTAATAATGACAGCATCAGAAAATGCTCTGCAACATTTCCTTATACATTAAATCTCTCTAAAATACAATTTAAGAATATCTACATCTAAAACAAAACAAAAAAAATAGCTCTGAAAGGAAAATGTGCAATAAGAACAAAAATAGTGATAAACAATGTAATTATAGACCAAGTTCAGAATTTTAATAATTTGGGTTGTCATTTAGGCAATGACAGAAATTTAGATAAACACACTAAAATACAACGATTCAATTATCTATGTGGCACAATTAAACGCACTTTATTGAATAAGACTAGAAAAGAAACTATTTTAAAGTTTTACAAAGTATTGGCAGTTCCATCTCTTATATATGGATGTGAAACCTGGACATTAACAAAGACAGATAGTAAACAAATAGAGGCTGCTGAAATGAAGATGTTGAGAGCAATAGCAGGATCCCAAAGGACCGATAAAAAGAAAAACGAAGATATAAGAACAGAGCTTAATATATTTAATCTCTGTGAAAGAATAAGATATTACCAAAATGCTTATCTTCAGCACGTATTACGCATGAATGAACAGCGCATACCAAGATGAATATATAATTATAAACCAAAAGGGAGAAGAATGTTTGGAAGACCATTGAAGAGATGGAAGGACCAATTCGACCTATAATGAGATCGGAACAGGCCATTGGGCCTAATCCTTGTTGTTGATGATGATCTATTTGTCTTCGCAGTCCTCGTCTAGCAATCATTTTTCCTCCCTCGGTTTCTTTATGATCTGCAGCCAGGTGTTTAAGGGTCTATTTCTACCTCTCCTACCCTGTAATCCAATTCAAAACACTTGTAGAATACATTTCATTATACATTCGTTCTGCTTGTCCATACCGTTCCAATTGCTTGTGCTGTACGAAATGTTGAATTGAAATTTCGTTTCACATGTTGCCTAATCACGTAATTTCTTATTCTGTCCGGTTAAGAATGTCAGGACGAGAAGTCAATATCTACTGAATATAATTTGTATCGCAAATTCGATTTAGTTCTCAGAAATCCGCTGCTTTAGCAACCAAAGTTTAGACTACAGACATTATATATATATATATATATTTCATAACAGTGAACTACATGGTCTTTATAGGAATCCATATATAATAAGAACAGTTAAGTCTCGTAGACTGCGATGGGCAGGATATGTAACACAATTGGGGATGAAAGACTTGCATGGAAGCTTCTTGTAGGAAAGCCAGAGGGAAAACGCCCAGTTGGTAGACCAAGAATGAGGTGGGAAAATTACATTAACCAGGATTTGAGAGAAGTAGATTATGCAGGAGACTATTGGAAAACATTAGATCAGGATACTGATGTATGGCGAGCTTATATCCGCGCGGCCATGAACCTACAGGTTCGATGAGTGCCAGTGAGTTATTTATATATATATATATATATATATATATATATATATATTCGACAAGTGGAATAGTGGTTATATTCATTGCCTCTGATCCCGAGGACTGCGGGTTCAAACCCCGCTAGAGTCGAAGAATTTCTTTAGGATGAAATAATTGAAGGAACAAATCCTCCGGTATGAACTTTAAGCCGTGGGTAACGCCTATCAAGATTTTCAAGCTCATAAAAAACATGAAGCCTGAATAAAGAGGCGTCTAAGCAAAATTTACCGTATAAATGGGAGGGCAATGCTAAAGTGAGATTTGAACATTAAGAAAAAAGAGACAGGAGCAGAATCAAAACAACGGAAATGAAATATCTCAGGACACGCTCTTTTAGACCGAAAAAAGAATGTTGAGCGTTTTTTATTTTTTGGAAGTAATATGAGTACAAAAGGATGTGGATGGTTAATACTCGAAACAGCGAAAATAAAAAAAAAATGAAATTTTTAAAATCTTGATTCAATAATCACGTGTTCAGGTATATGTGAAACATATGTACAAACTAAAATTCAATGGCAAAAAATGCAACTAAGATGTTACATGGAATAATTTGGAACAAAAATATTAGAAAGGAAACTAAAATGAAAATTTATAAGAACATAATACAGAATATTTTATCATATGGAAGTGAAACTTTGTCTTTGGAATCACAAAAGAATAAAATTAGAACAGTTGAATTTGATTATCTTAGAAGAAGATTAAAAAAAAAACAAGACAGGATAAAATAAGAAATTAATTCCTTTGGAAAGAAATGAATGTCACCACATCTGTTGTTAAGAGGATTGAAAATCAAACGCTTAAATGGTATGACCATGTACAAAGAATGGAAAATGAAAGATGGCCAAATAATATATTACAATGGTCACCCCCTGGTAGAAATAAACGTTACAGACCAAGATGGAAATGGAAAACGTATGTCAGAACTAGGCTATAATGGATGATAGGAATTTGGAAGAAGATTGGAATGATTGAAATAAATAGAAACTGAAGATGGCAAACCTGTAAGTGGGGGAAAGCCGAAGAAGAACAAGAATCAGTAGAAGAAAAACTGAACAGATATAAAATAGATTGTGTTTCAAAAATTAGCTTTTAATTCCCATTACCATATTCTACTAATTTTTCTAAACATATTTCATCATCCCAATCTTGACACCAAGTATTCAAAATAATTAAATAATAATTAAAGTTGCCTTAACATTGAAGTACATTTGGTATAATATTGTAAACATGGCATTTCATACAATGGTTGGTTCTCGTGATGAATCTATTAGGGATAGGCTCGGTATTTGGTACGCATTGTGAAACTCTGCACAGGTGTTTCGCCCACACACGTGGTAGCCTCGGGATCTTCTCTGCCCTACATTTTTTGTATACGACCGCAGTTTAAAGATTATTTTTCAAAGTTACAAGCGCTAAGCTCTATAGTTAATTTTTTTTACAATTTAAGAAAAATCTAAATTTATATTTCCTTTAACTTCTTTCAGAGAATATCTCTACCCTTATCCATATAATGTGTAAGCCTATATATCAAGTTGTGATTTCTGTATTCACCAAAAAAAGAAAAAAAAAACAGGGATAAACTAACAGTATAATGAAACCATCTTAGGTAAATTTCAACAGATATGTGGTTCAATAAGAAGATATTTGAGAAATAAGACCACAAGGGAAACTGAATTAAAATTTTACAAAACAGTAGCCGTTCCAAGTTAACATACGGGTCTGAGACTTCGTCTTTAACGATCTCTGATAAACATAAATTGAGACAATAGAAATGAGATTTCTGAGATCAGTTGCAGGTGCATCTTTAAGAGATCAAGAGAGAAGTCAAGATATCAAAGATGTATTACAAATATATAATATAAATGAGAGAATATACAGACTTAATGTTATTTTACTTCTTCCTCTTTTAAGTAGCCTCTTGACCTATTTATGATCATGAAGATGATTCGTTTTTCGGTTACCAACATTTCTTTCGCCTATTTGATATAAATCTCCAAATATTCTAATTAAACGTATATGAATGACTTTACCTATATAGGATAAGCGTTCCACTCTTTTTTCTAGTTTTATAAACTTAAAAACATTTACCAGCTCATGAGCTAGTGGTCAGCGTTTCTGACTACAGTTCATGAGGTCCCGTGTTCGATTCCGGTCAAGCCATAGGAATTTTTCCTTAAAGATAATTATTCCAGTGGTTCCCCATGGTCTGGAATTTAGGTTAAGAACTCTCCTGGTGCTTCATTATCATTTATCACCTATCATATCATCGGAGTAACGTCACTTCTCCATCTAGGTGCCCCAACCTGAGAAATGCCAGGGGAGAAAACCAAAAAATCTCATAAATGACAATCTGGTGGCATTAGAAAAATAATTAAATTAAACTTGAAATTTGTTGACGCCCATTATGTTGCATTATTGTCTCTCATCTTCGTTTCATATTCTATCTAATCTCATTTTACCAACTATACTCGTAGCGTTTTAATTCTGCTGTATTAATAATTTTTTACGTCTCTCTCTCTCTCTCTCTCTCTCTCTCTCTCTCTCTCTCTCTCTCTCTCTCTCTTCTTCCCGAGTTCAACAGCGTATGTAAACATCTTATTGTGGTTTTGTAAATATTTGTTATACTTCCAAAACTAAGACAGTGGCAGTTTCTATTATACTTATAAATCCGAAACATGGACAGTGACAACACAACAATCTGCCAGAATACAAGCTGCTGAAATGAGATTCCTCAGACTAATAGCAGGATATCAAAGAACAGACAAAACATAACACAGAAATAAGACAACTAAAAGTAGAGGAATTAAACACAACAGTCAAATACAGAACAACTGGAAAGAACACTTAGCGAGGATGAATAACAGAATACTAAAAGCAGCATACAACTATTCAGCACGAGGAAGAAGAAGTTTGGGAAGACCAAAGAAAAGATGGAAACAGCAGCAATTGGAGTCGGAACAGGCTAGTAAATAAGCCTAAACCATGAGAAAAACGAAGAAGAAGAATACTTTCAGTATTGAGATATTTATTCTCCCTTGTGGCATCTAGTGAGCAAACCGCTATTCTGGAAGTTTTAAATACCCATTATGTTACTTAATTTAATATATTCCGATGGTTAGTTACATTTACCCCTTATACATGACTTGTTCAATAATTTTCCCATTGTTTTCCAATTTACATCTTACTGGATCTTTGAATATGCACATGCATTTTATCTAATACTTAATACTGTCATATTTACTGCAGTCGTAACAAATCGATATAATAGTCTTTGAAGATTATCTTCAGTTCTGGCTATCAAATGTCATCGTCTGCATAACATAATACATTAACATTTTTATTTCCCATCGTATATCGAGATAAATTTCTCACGCTTTGTATTAATACATCCGTAAGTAAATTAACTTATAGGGGACTGAACGAGTCTTATTGTCTTGCGGAGCAATTTAATCCATCTCTCATTTCCTCATATGTGCTTAATTTTGTAACTGTGTTCATATGAAATTCTGAAATTAGTTTCAGCAGTTGGCACTGCTTGTTTACAACCAGTTTCGGAAAATCCGAAGTAAAATATAATAAACGTAATGTTATGACATTTTTTTTTATTTTTCTGGATTGGTATCTAACTTAGAAGTGAATTTAGCAAAATATGTGTATAGTAGAGGAACTTGGGTAATTTGGGCCCCTGTTTTAAATTTGTCGTTTTTCTTCTTTTATTTAAGGGATTTGAATTTTGTTTAATTACAGTGATTATCATTAGTGTTATTACTATGAAATAGCATTGTTATTTTATTCAAACATGAAAACATCTTCATAATTTATAAACTTTTTTTACATTACAAGGAAGGTCCACGTTAACCTCCATATTCGGGTAAAGTGGACTCCACAGTCCACCTTAGCTTTTTTAAGTTTATTTACTCTATTAATTATACAGACAGGCACATATTAATCAGAAAATATTTATGGCTGTTCATAATTAAAAAGCGTTGATATTTATTTAATGTTTTGAAGAATGATTGTTGATTATAACATTCATACGCCATTCAACTGCAGAAAGCGACGGTCTTTGCATTTAATAAAATTTCAAGAATATGAATATTAAATAAAACTAATTGTCTGGTTATACAGGTAGCATCCTCGTTGATAAAATATACGTATTCGTGTAAAGTGGACCCAAGTATACTTTAACCGCCTCATGGAGGGTCCACATTAACCGAATTCCTTTGTTATTTTAATTATTTTATACAGCAACCATGTTACATTATATCAAACTAAAACATATTAAAACAGCATCTAATAATATAATATATTTAGGAGCTTTTTCAAGATTTGTAATATTCAATAGCAGAAATTAAGAATTAATTCTTAGCTTGAAAAACTTTTAAAGTGATCGTTTTCATAAATATCACAAATAAACCCTTCTTCACACAGTGAATAAAAGAAACTGGCCTTGAACACGTTAAAGTTGATGAGGGGAAGAAATTAAAATATTTTCTGTTCTACGGCAGTACTAATTAAAGAAGATATTAACAGGGTTCACTCAAACCGAAGGGTTTACATTATCCGAACTTTCTCTAAATATTAATCTTTACAATACTAAGGATAAAACATGAATGTAGATTTAAAAACTCTTTCTTAAATATAATTTAATATGAAGGGCAAGATCCCTCTGCTTCTAACCACGTGATCTGTTAAGCCTTTATTTCTGAGCTGTTTTGTTAGCTTTCGGGCGATAAAATATAAAAATAGCTGGGTGAATGCAACTATCCATGACTTTAGGGAGGCGTAATATACAATGAAATTGGAAAAAATTATGTCAGGATAGGCATGCAATGAAATCCTTTCCTATTGCCAAATGTGACAGTCGGTTACAATCCTCAACATCTAGTTGCATTTGTACATGTTTGGCCGTAAAGCATGAAACACCCTCTACACAAGATCTTTGATTTTACAAAATTTGAGGGTTCTTGTAACTGTAACTCATCCGAAATTAAGTGTCCGTCGCTTAGAAACTTAGTAAAGTAAGCCAGTTTTTCTCCATGACGAATTTAGGGTCCAATTTTGCTGGCTTACGGATTAACAATAAATTATACCTTTATTTTCTTAATTAAATCGTGTATATCGAGTTTTGTTTCGAGAAACCTAATATGGCGACCGTCCGACCGTCCATTTTGCTGACTGCATTTATTGCCGTCCAGTTTTCCGGGATCTGATTTTACTCCCTCGGCAGCAAAATATCTAATGGCTATCTCTAAACCCTTACCTAAATTGTGTTTTTTAGGAGGTTTTGTGAGATATGGTTACGAAGATGTTATTGGCATGCGCTGTGATGTTACTTAGCGTCATGTACTTATGTTATCCACTTGTTTAGGCCTTACGGAGGTTGTTCTCCTGTGTGTATGTTTCGATGCACTTTACGCCATTGTGGCAATTGTCCTATCGTGCCTACTATTGGATTTTCATGTTCCAAAATGTTTTGATGCATTTTGGTAACTTGTTCTTTGACAATAGCATCATGATAGGGCAATTGTGCCGCATCATATAGCTCTGTTATTCTTGTATACATACGTGCCGAGAAAATAATTTTGAGACAACGGTTCTGAATAATTTGAATTTTCTTTTTGTGTTTTTTTTTGCAAGAATACTCAGTGCTTCACAGCCGCATAGTAGCATGCTACTGATTACTGCTACATATCATATAAGTTTAATCCATCTGGAGAGTGTTTCATGTTAGAGCGTTAACAAATGGCGTGACAGGCCTAGAAGACCCTTGACCTACCACCCGGTTGCTGGCAACACATCCACATGTGTTATTCAGCAGTGTAAGGTGACATGTGGTTTGTATGTCGGTTCCTTGAGCCTTTATACCTGTTTTACGTAACCTGGAGCCGCTGCTTACTATTGCTACCCAAATACTTCACGATGCTGACTGGGCACGCTCCCATACTTATCATTTTCCTTGAGAAAATGTCTTCCCCAATGGAGAACCGAATCAGCGCAGGTCCATAATACTGCGCCAAGACATCTTGCCTTAACCACTCAGCTACGGAGCGGGATACAGAGAGCCTATAGCCCTATAACTTATATATATATATATGAGAACAAGAGCAGATAGGTGAATGAAGAAACGATAGGCAGGACGAGAGAAACTTATGGAGATTAAAAGTTGATGTATGTAAATCAGAAGGAAAGCTCTCAGTGGGTAGGCCAAGAATGAGATGGGAACATATTAAATACTAGCTAATACCCGGAGTGCGCTGCTTCGCCTAAATAAATGAAAATTAATGTGCTTTTATGTTTAGTTGAATACTTACTTACTCACTGGCACTATGGCCGCGCGGACATAAGCTCTCCATACATCCCTATTCCGAGCTAATGCTTTCCAGTCCCCGCCCGGAGAACCGAATGGGGGACTATTGACCTCCGGAAAATTTTACCCGTAGAACCCATGTCCGCATATCTTGACGGTTGTATTTTTACGGTGAAAGATCGTCACTCTTTCTACCAAGGTACTTTTTTTCGTCTGGCTTATCACCTTCGATCAGTCCGGCATGGGTAACCCTGTCGGCAGCAATGCTACCGCCGGCATAGCTCTCGGGATCATTTAAGCACGCAAACCACTCTACCACGACAAGGTAAAGATACCATGGAGGGTTAGTTGAATAAGTAAAAGGAAAAATAATTATACATTTATATTTTTAGATACCCCGTGCTGATTACCCGGCATTGCCCAGGAATCTACTTATCTACATATTAAATACATAAATCAGCTGAAATACGAGAATTAATGTGTTTTATAATTACTACATCAGTTAAATAAGTATAAAGAAAAATTTATATCGTAATTATTTTTAGATGCCCCGTGCTGCTTACCCGGCGTTATCCGGGAATCTGCTTTTCCTGATCTTCTTGGCATAAATGAGCTGAAAGACAAAACATAATGTACTTCTTATGATTAGTTGAATAAGTAAAATGAAAAATAATTATAAAAAATATATCGTAATTATTTTAAGATTCACCGTGCTGATTAACGGTGTTGCCCGGGAATCTACTTATCTCGATCTTCTTGGCATAAACGAGCTAAAAGACAAAATTCGTTATTGTGAGTTATCCGTAAAACAATACCCATGTGCTGCTATGCTTGCACAGGAATCTTCGTACTTGTCTCGATCTTCTTGGCATCAATGAAAGACAAAAATGGTTATTGTGAGTTATCCATAGGAGATATACATATGCTGTCGCGGACTTTTTTGTACAGCTTTTTGACATATTCAATTGTATTTGTTATGGTTTAGACAGCGTAAGCCATTTAAGCGTCCAAAGAGCTACTTTTTTCACGTTTTCAACTACAAAGTTCGATTTTTAAGGGTGTAGGAGTTGAGTATCACAACTCTCTTATAGCCTATGTTCATCCCGGGAATCTCCTGAACATTTTGCAAAAAACCCATCACAATCGGATCAACGGTATGGCCGCGCATAAAGTACCAGCAAACAAACAAACAAATAAACATTTTTTATATATTAGATGATTTGAGGGAGGTGAATTAAACAGGATGTGATTGGAAATCATTAGCTGAAGATGCGGAAATGTGCAGAACTAATGTTATTATCGGTGTCTACTAAATAGGGTCCATGAAGATATGTATTTTCTTTTTTAATAATATGTAGTGATAAAAATCTCTATCTACCCGGTTTCATTGCTTCGAAATTTGCTAAAAGACGGGGGATATTGTCATGACACTTATTAAATCTTACAAGTTTTAAAATACAGTATAGGTTATAACTTGATCAATTATAGAAACTAAAATTAAGAAAATCTCCATTATAAATTAAAATAAATTTAAAAAAAACTTTGATAGGTGAAGGTTGCTTGAAGGCCACAATGATTGTGCATTTCAATAAAGCCGCAAATTAATGCCAACATATTTATCATATTAATTATGTATCTTTAAATACCTTATTCCATGCAACCTTAAACAAATGCCCCACCCTGTTGAAAGCAGTTTGAATTTTACAATCTGCAAATATTTCTTGAACTTTAAAATTACATAATGAAATGTGTGTTATACTCCGAGGCATTAATATAATAATATGATATTTTTAAAATTTAGTTTAACTTGCCTTAATCGAATGAGTGTCGACCTTTTTCTGTAAAAATACAACCATCAAGAAACGCGGGCAAGTGTTCCAATTGGGATTTCCTGGCGGGGACTATTTCATAGGATCCATGGGAAATAGTTTTAAAATTCAGTTAGAAACACCGTTGAGATCATGTAAAAAATAAACTATGAATTTTGTACCTGAGACCCCAGTCATCCTCAACAAATTGAAATGCTGTAAATATTTTGGAGAGCTTGCGGAAACATATGTCCATCTTCTGCTTATGTCATAGTATTAATTGTTGCTCGTCAGAGCAGGCCATTGAACGTGTTCTCGTTAAATTTATTATCTTGGTTTGTTTTGTTTTTTCTATCTTTTCGAGGATATTATTTATTAAGTTGTTTTTCTCTTTGTGTATTATCGATAATGTGTTGCTGATTGTATATATTGGTAACCTGCTTATATTACATGTTGTCAAAACTTGATTTACCTTCATTATATTTAAAGTCTTTAAAAGTTCGTTAAATCTCGTGCTGAAATTTCTTGTATCTCTGACAATGTAAACATTTTCACAGCTCTTTGATTTTGGCTTGTAAACACCTTTGTATTTGAAAATGTCTGTTTCTTCTATTTTATTTAAAATTATGTTACCTAATTTAATGTGTTCTGTATGCAGTTATTGTCTTTAAAAGATTGTTGCCAGCTTTTGCGTTTCAGTACGTGTATATGTTAAGTTTAACCACTTAATATTACTTGCATCAATTTCCCCATTTAGGTTTTTTTGTCATGACAAGTGCATAAAACCAATCATAAAATTAGAAATATGCAATTAAAAAAATAGCTGTTAACAATATTTGTGTGAAAGTCCACCGCTGTGGTCTCGGGTAGCGTGCTGCCTTGTCATGCAGCGGGTCGGGTTCGATCCCCAGTCGGGACAGTTTCCTGGGCGAGATTTTTATCGAGTTCTTCCTCACCTGTAAGACAAATGTCAGGAACCTTAAGGCCCAAACGGTCCCCGAACATCATATGGCCATCGCAATCATAATTCATATACATCTTAGATTAAGCTTAGGATTAATGACTCTCCTGGCGCACCAAGATCATCATCATCACCCATGTCATCGGGGCAACATAACCCCGCCTTCCAGGCGCCCCAACCTGAGAAGTGGGTTAAAATTACGCCAATGCCAGGAGAGAACACCTGAAATGTCCAAAAGGACAACCTGGGACATGAAAATAAAATATTTTGCGAGATAGTGAGTTTTGTCTTACTTACCAGCAATGGCGACCATTATTCAAAGTTCAACTTCCTACATTTCGGGGTTGCCAACCTAAATAACTATACTGTAATATCACATTTACACCCACGTGCGGGAAGTAAAACCACTGCCATCTATGTAGCTACATACTCGTACAATGTATATACAGAAAATATCCAAAAGACAGTGTTAATATGCATTATACGAAACAAATCACTGCATTTTAAATGAACTGAACTTTATTTGAAACAATATAAAAACAATAAATACGCACTTGCGGCCATGTTATCAATAATTGTTCTAAAGGCCTCTTGTTGTTTCGACTAATAAACATGCCCACATTGTTAACGCTAGTCAATTGTTTATAATGAAAGCAAATATTTCCAACAAAGATATTATTTTATTATTATTTATTATTTTGAAAACACCATCGCGCAAAAAATAATGTACAACGCACGTTCATGAAGTGTTTTACAGAATCTCGGAAATTAAAAACCTCGCTATCGCTCGGTTTTTAAATTTTTCCTCCATTCTGTAAAAACCACTTCCCAACCTCGCATCGTAATATACTATTGTGTAAAATAATAGAATCAGTACTAAACCTTGAACAAAAGACAACTTGCAACATTTTATGAAAACATGAAGATAGAAAATATACATGTTAATATGTTGGAGATATTTGAGCAATATATAAAAGTAACAGGATATAAATATGAATTTGCATAAAGCAGACATTCAATATAATGAATAATATGTTAGAAGAAAGTGATAAAATTATCGTTTCCATATTATTAATTGGCAATGTATAACATGGTTAGCCTGACTATTTAACTCATGCCCCAAATGGGAGTCAATCACCAATCACGTTACAATGATTTTTTATTTACAACCAATCACAGTCGTGTTTCGCCTAGAATTTACAAACTAAAGTTTATCATAATAAAGAAAGCATCTCCTTTTTAACATTCTGAATAGGTCATAGCATTATTTTGCACTGACTGACTGACTAAAATACGGCTACCAGATTGTGTATATAGTGCATGACTGTCTACACATACCGCATGCGGTAGTTATTATGAAAAACATTTGTAGCAATGGATTATACCACCAAAAAAGGAAACCACTGTTTGCACTTTATTAAATGTATTTTTTCCCAGAAAAATATAATTGTCATATTTACATCAGAAATTAATTAATATACAGTTTGATGTGTTTCATTTTTTCTCCACTAGAGTACATTCTTACAATATTGCGTTCCTGTGGCATTAAATAATATGATCTGGTTGCAGTGACGAACAAAAGAAGCAAATGAAGCGTACCAATCGTTTCTCATTTGTTTACAAACATCGCCGTTTACATTAAATATATAAATAGTAAAAAAAACTATATTTAAATAATGATTTGTGAGTAAACAGCTTAATTTTATTCGTTAAATAGTCCTGACAAATGCCACTCTTGATTTCCAAATTCTCTAGATAAATTGGAAATCACTCGTGGCATTCCTTATGACAAACTGTTGAACCTAGTTTCCGTTTTATTAACCGAAAATTGGTATTATACATAAAATAATTCTCACGAGAAGACTGAGTGAGGTTCGTGGATGATCTTGTACCTCTCTATAGCTAATTCTTATCTTTGTAATCGGTTCTCTACGTCTTAGATTTACCATATAGATGGTTCGTGAACCTACGTTGATTTGTTATAGGAGGTGAGAATGCATTTAGAGATTGGGGCCGCACCACGCTCGGGGTTGTCCCCACCCATGTATGGTCACCTTGACCCTAGGGTACCTTGAATAGCTTTTAAAACACTTAACATTTTTCTGTGAACACGTGACCTTTTTTTAACTTCGGCCAACTTTTGATAAAATTTTAGATTGCATAGTATTAAAAAAAATCTACAGTTGTGATTAAAAGAGCCCCTGTGTTGAGATACGTTTCAAGAGTTGAGACTATATTTAGTTTTTTTTTTCTGCACCTCGTTAATGTTTGTATTTATTGTTTGTTAATAGTTCTTTTAATTCCTTCGCTGATTGAAAAACTTCCTCGCTTGTTTTTTTATTCATTAAAATATGCGCGAAAATTATGGGTGTACAAGAGGAGCCGGACATCATAGACATTATAGAAGAGAAAAGATTACAGTTGTATGGCCATGTCAAAAGAATGTCATAGCAAAGATTGCCTAAAATTGTTATGGAATGAATGCCAATGGAAAAGAGGAAGACCGAAGAAAACTTGGATAGAAGGTGTAAAAGCAGCTATGAATATCAGAGGATTGGAGGAAGATCAGTGGATGGACAGAGAGGAATGGCGTTTGGTTTCCGGAAGACGGCGTCAGCTGCCATGATACCGGATGATGATGATGATAAAATATGCTCATAGTGCCGGTACTCTTAATTCATTTAGGGGATTTTTTGACATTGTGTGACAAAGATTATAAAACGTTGGTCATACACACCCTATTAATATTCCATTGTATGGTGATCTGCCCGAGGGCAGGTCTTTCACTGCAACCATAATATTTCCATGCTATGCTTTGCAGCTTTACTAGGGAATTAGAGGTGTGGTAGCTTCCTGTTGCTTTACACACCGGTGAATGATTATTGGATGATTTTCGGGGACCGTTAGGCCCTAAGTTTGCTGATATTTATCTTACAGGTGAGAATAAACCCTGAAAAAATCTCACCTATGAAGCCTGTTCCGACCGGAAATCGAACCCGAGCCCGCTGCGTAACAAGGTAGCACGCTTCCTCGTGACCACAACTGTAAGCATCCTATTGAATTAACTAATTCACTGGCTATTGAACCCAAAGGCTCGTGGTCGTGCGGGCATAAGCTCTCCATACATCCCTATTCTGAGCTAATATTTTCCAATCATCCCCTGTATAATCTATTTCCCTCAAATCATGGATAAAGATATTCTCCCACCTCATTCTTGGTCTACCAACCGGGCGTTTTCGCCACATGTCCTGCCCATCTTATTATATCTGGCTTCCTGTACATACCATGTAGCTCACTATTATGTAGTTTTTTTCATTCACCTGTTTGTTCATCTCTTTTTTGACTCAACAATTTTCCTAAGAACTTTATTCTGAAATACTCATTATCTTCTTTCCTCTCTTAAAGTAAGAGTCCATGTTTCGCGTCTATGTAATCCTATTGTCCACCGCTGTGGTCTCGAGGTAGCGTGCTGCCTTGTCACGCAGTGGGCCCGGATTCGATCCCCGGTCGGGGCAGTTTTTCTGGGTGAGGTTTTTATCGGAGTTTTCCTCACCTGTAAGACAGATGTCACGAAAACTATAAGGCCCAAACGGTCCCCGAAATCATATGGCCATCATCATCATCCTTATCATTATCATCATCCTTCACCGGTGTGGAAAGCAACGGGGAAGCTACCACATCTATAATTTCCTAGTAAAGCTGCAAAGCATAGCATGAAAATGCTATGATTGTAGTGAAAGACCTGCCCTCGGGCAGAATTACTATGGATGGATAATCCTATTGGTTTACACCTTAAAATGTTGAGACGTACGAAAATAAAATAGAATTGAAAACTGCTTGTATGTAAGTTATTGTATGTTGCCGGATAAGTGAATAGAGTAGAGGGTATCTCTGACCGATCTCACGAGCTAAGGAAAAGGTGCGAGTTTGGGAAATTAGATTATCCACAGCCGAGACTATTATCTCGAGCTACGGACACGTATAATAACTGTTATTATATCTCTTATTGCGAATTTGATTAAAGTTTCAGTGCCAACCACCTGCAGTGTTGCCAAGTTTTAAATACTTGCAATCTGGCTCTTCCTTTGTGTCTCCTTCGTTCTAGATTTCTTTCTAAAATGTTTCTAACCGTTCTCTTATCTGGAATCCTCATCACATGCTTCAGTCATTCCTATCTGCTGTTCTTAATAACTCTTACAACATTATTAGAATTATTTTTATTTTCTATCTCATTCATTCTAATTCTCCATCTTCTTCCATTCTCGAATATGGGTCCATTTGTTTTACGTAAAACTTTTCTTTTCCACGTCATTAACAATCGTTCCATTTGAAATATCATTGTACGGTTATTTTACCAGACTAGGACGCTCTGGTAGGATTCAAATGGAATTTCATCATCATCATCATCATCATCGTAGTACATTCACGAATTTAGGCCATTTGTTGACCTGTTTCGGCCTCAAGAGAAACACCATCCAGAAGTCTTTTGAGCTTCTTCTTCCTGCAGGTTGTTAGCTTAACATTTGTTTGGGTATTCTGTGATCTTCCATTCGATGAACATGTTGCATCCATCTTGACTTATAATCAGAAATTTTGTTTTCTAAAGGTTCCATGTGTAATTCTTCTAAGATGTCTTCTTTTTTTTTCTTTTTTTTTTTGTCTAGTAGTGTGTATCCTGCAGTCCTCCGAAGGTATCTCATTTCAGCAGATTTAAGTCTTTGTATATCCTTCTGTTTCAATGTCCATACTTCGCTACCATACAAGAGAGTTGGAAGAGCCAGTGTTTTATACATTTTTAGTCTTGAATATTTTTGGACTAACTGTGGCTTGAAGATAGAATTTATTAACCTTGAGATGGAGTTTCTCTAAATTAACTCCACAGATGTTTACACAACATTTCCAAATTAGCTTAATTTATTTCATAATAATTAACAGATATTTCGCTAATAATTTATTGCTCATCAAGTTCCTTCCTTCACAATTTAATTGATCGTTCTGTTTTTAAACTTGCTGACGGTTTTCACTCAATATTTAAAACAATAAACTTTGTATATTGACTTATTGTATATTGTACCTATTGTGGCAGTCGTCCTCAACCAATTGTATTTGTATAAAATATTCAGCTAGGCCTTTCGGAACCCGTTCCATTTTCAAAGTTGTTCATTGGATACTGGTTGTTTTTAACGAATATGCGTGTTCTCATTCAGCAGGTTACCGTTTCTTGTTTGCTTTATAATTTCTATTTCTTCTAAGATGTTAATTTCCCCGTTATTATTTTCTTATTCAGAGGGTGTTTTCTATTGTGTTGAACTGATGAACCGTGATTTGTAAGATGTGAGTTATACAGTGGGTGATTCAAAAACATTAGCACAGGAGTGGGATGTTTGAGACCTTTTATGTGCTCGGCCATGAACCGCCGGGTTCTATAGTGATAGTGATTTATAACTACTTTTAAATTTTCGATTCAAGTGAAACTACTCGTAATGGTCCAATTTTGCTGCTTAACAAAATCGAATTTAGACCCTATGTTTCTTAATTGTTTGCTATTTGCCTAGTTTGTTCCGAAATGCGACCGCTAGAGTTTTAGCAGATATACGTGTGTGTGTGTCTGTATGTATGTGTGTGTGTGTAGTAGCCGATATCGATGAAGATTTCTAGTTTTTGTAAATATATTTTGATGGGTCTGTAGAAAGGTCTGTATGTACTTAACAAAATTACAAAAGAATATGGAATTTTGGATATCTACAGAGAAAACAAAAATTATGGCATTTCAAGGTGTAGATCATGTCAGAAGTAAAATTGTTCTTGACAATACAATTTTGGAGCAGGTGAATAATTTTACATATCAAGGATGCAATATCTCATATGAAGAAGAAAAGGATGTAAATGCAAAAATATGTACGTTTTTAAGAATTTTAGGGTTAATAAATTATATCTTCAAGCCACAGTTAGTCCAAAAACATTCAAGACTAAAAGTGTATAAAACACTGGCTCTTCCATCTCTTTTGTATGGTAGCGAAGTATGGACGTTGAAACAGAAGGATATACAGAGACTTAGATCTGCTGAAATGAGATATCTTCGGAGGACTGCAGGATACACACTACTAGATCACAAAAAAAATGAAGACATCTTAAAAGAATTACACATGGAACCTTTAGAAAACAAAATGTCTAATTATAAGTCAAGCTGGGTGCAACATGTTCATCGAATGGAAGATCACAGGATACCCAAAGAAATGTTAAGATATCAACCTGCAGGCAGAAAAAGACCAGGGCGTCCACTCAAAATACTTTTGGATGGTATTTCTCTTGAGGCCGAAACTGGTCAACAAATGGCCTAAATTCGTGAATGTACTATGATGATGAGGATGATATTCTGGTGGGTACAAACTCAATAGTTTCGTTTCTGTTCCTTCGGATTTCACTACTAATGTTAAACTAAATAAAACAATGATTTGGTTTGCTATACACCTTGTGCAGTTCACTTTGCAATAAGTATAATAATTATTTTATTTTCCTGGCAGAGTTACGGTCTTGTCTTACTACTCAAATAGATGAAGTGTGCAATATTTAGTCTTCTAACTGAGTTACAATGAACCTAAATGATTACATAATATGCATGCAATACCATTATTATACACACTGTATGTTTATTTGCTCTATATTTAAAGTTTAAATTGTAAAACATGTAAGATGGAAGAATTTAAATGAAATTTACACTACTAATGCTATAAAATAAATGTCATTGTTGGAAGGAGAAAACTTTATTGTTTAACAGGACAACATTGATGGTTCTTGATTAAAAATGCCTTCTATATGGAGGATTAACATTTTTTTATAGAACGCAAAAATAGTCTCTTCTTTTTCTTCTTCTTCATAATTTGTAGGATTTTCCTCCTGTTTATTTTGGAAATTACTCCTCGGAGGAAGATGTATTGGATGTACATCCACTGTCTATCCATCTCTTGGCTGGTCTTCCTCTTGTTCTTCTCCTGTCCATTAGTCTATCTTCTTTAGCTCTTTTTGCAAGTCGGTTGTCTTTCATTCTTTCTATATGACTTTTCCAATATTTTTCGTCTATCTATAATAAATTTGGTTATGTCTTGAATATGACATTTGTCCCTTATTTCTGTGTTGTGTATCTTATCAAATAATGTTTTCCCCTGATTAGTTCTTAAGATCTTCATTTCACATGTGCTTATTATTTTAGTTTTGTTGTATCAGTTTTAGTTTCTTAAAAAATAGTATTGTAATATTTTTATTTGAAGTAAATGTATCAAGAATGTAGCAACCCCTGATATCTCGAGGAAGAGAATTGTAGGAGCGCGTAGTGTATACTCTGAAAGAAATATGGGACGTGTTAAAGTACTTAATGAACTGAGAGAAAGACAACGTAATTGCTATACAGATAACATATGTACTGGTGTACAGATAATAATTTATATGACTGATACAAGATAATGAGCTAACTTATAAAGATGCCATTTTATTAATTTTTCCCTCGTTTTATGTAATAATATTGTAAATTTGTTAAACAAATGTTTAAGAGGAAGGGCCGGGTGGTCGGCTGGGATCATTTCCCATCTGTCCCGTAGTCTGGGTGGTCCACAAACTTGCCTAGACCAATCAAAGCTGACACATTCATGCACACATACGCTTGCATATTCATGAATACCCTTTGTTAACTGCATTACCATTACTACATTGCATAACTTCGCTAGTTCTATTAAGGATAGCAGGTTTATATGGAGAAAGAGAGAACATATTAAAAAAGACATTTCAAACAAGACATTTAAACTGATATTCAGATGTTTTTTTATGTACTTACGTAATCAATTGGAATTCACGGTGAATAAAGGCCTTAAGCAGGGATGCAATTTGTCACAAATTCTTTTTAAACATTTATTTAGACCAAGCTCTTAACTTGTGCATTAAAAATTTTCTGAAATGGGTATTCCTATAGGAGGAAAAGTACTGCATTCATTGTTGTTTGCAGATGATCAAATAATTTTTGTAGGGGATGAAGATGATATGAAATATATGATACATAAACTAATGGAAGAATATAAAAAATGGGGACTGAATATAAATTTACAGAAAACAGAATATATGTGTTTGGGAAAGGATGTGGATGACCTCATACTCGAAACAGTGAAAATAAAAAAAATGTGAATTTTTTTAAATATATTGAGTCAATAATTACAAGTTTAGGTACCTGTGAGAGAGATGTACAGACTAAAATTGCAATGGAAAAAATGCAACTAAGACATTACATGGAATAATTTGGAATAAAAATATTACAAAGGAAACTAAAATGAAAATTTATAAGAGCATAATACAGGATATTTTGTCATATGGAAGTGAAACTTGGTCTTTCATGGAATTACAAAAGAATAAAATAAGATAAGTTGAATTTGATTATTTTAGAAGAAGCCTCTCCAAAAAACAAGACAGGATAAAATAAGAAATGAATTCCTTTGGGAGAGAAATGAATGTCACCACATCTGTTGTTAAGAGGATTGAAAATCAACGCTTAAATAGTATGGCCATGTACAAAGAATGGAAAATGAAAGATGACCAAAAAATATATACCAGGGTCACCCCTGGAAAAAATAAACGTGGCAGACCAAGATGGAAATGGAAAACCTACGTCAGAACTATAATGGATGATAGGAATTTGGAAGAGGGAGATTGTAATGATAGAAATAAATGGAAACTGAAGACTATAAATGGGGGAAAGCCGACGAAGAAGTAATCAATTATTAAGAATGTTGATACCTTTTTAGAAAAATCTGAAGGAATGTATCTGTTAAGACTGTTCTTATAAAAGTATTTATTTTAGTAGAAAATATAAATAGCTTGAATGAAGTTCTTACGTTCGGTAACATGCTATATATACATTCTCAGATAAGAAATCTTACCTCACTAATCGTCAGCATTCAGTTTCTGTTAATAATCGCATTTCTTCCTGGCGCTTGGTGAGGAAGGGGGTACCTCAAGGCGGCGTCCTCGCTCCTCTTTTCTTCTCGATTTATATTAATGACGTGACCAAGTAACTACAAAACTGCAAGCATCATCTTTACGCCGACGACCTACAGATTTACACACACTTTAGGCCTGACGAAATTAATTAATATATTGACAAAGTAAACACTGACTTCAGGCATATATCTTTATGGTCCAGACAATATGGGCTAAAACTAAATGTAAACAAAACGCAAGCAATAATTATCGGACATCCAAGACTATTACACTCCATAAACAATGGCAATATGCCGGCTGTCATATTAGATAATGAACAAATTCCTTATACCGACGGTCGTTAAAAACTTCGGACTTTACTTAGATTCTAATTTAAATTGGCATGCCCAAGTAAAACAAACATGTAAAAAGATCTTCTCCATAATGCATTCCCTAAAGCGTCTCAAAAATTTTCTTCCTACAGCTCTTAAAAGAATTTTAATCCAAACCTTAGTGATGCCGCATTTTGACTACTGTGACGTTTCTACTAACTGACATAAGTGACGGATTGTCGGACAAACTGCAGCGTGTCCATAATATGTGTATCAGATTCATATTTAATGTTCGAAAATACGATCACATTTCTCCATTATTCCACGAATTGTCATGGCTACATCTAAAAGAGAGAAGAAAATCACACTGTCAAATTCTCTTATTTAAGATCCTACATACCTCGATTCCCAATTATTTATCATCCCGTTTCCAGTATCTATTCTCAAACCATAACTTAAACACAAGATCACAACATAGTCTCTTGCTTAATATACCGCAACATAGGACATCACATCACTCCATGTCATATACCATCTTCACTTCTCGTAACTGGAATTCCCTACCACAAGAAATAAAGGGATGCCGGACATTGACATCTTTTAAAAGAAATCTAAATTTATATTTGCTCTAACCTCGATTTCATTATTACCCAGTGTAAGATATACATATATATATATATATTAATTGTATGTTTCTCGTATATTTTTTTCATATTTATTATTATTATTATAAGTATTATTATTGCTATTATCCTCTAAAATGTTGTTTGTACATGCAATTTACATTGCTACATTTAATGTATCTTTAACTGTTTATAATTAGTATAGTGTATATCTATATTTGTCAAATATTTATTTGTATTTGTGCTGGTTGAATGGAAGAGGAGGTCTTATGGCCTTAACTCTGACAGAATAAATAAAGCATTAGTATTATTATTATTATTAATTATTATTATTATTATCATTATTATTATCATTATCATTAAGTATAATGAAATAAGAACCCAGTTAAACATCTACAGTGTTATGGTTAAATTTCAAAATTGGAGATATAACTGGCTCCACTTGCAGAAAGAATGGCATCCAGTAGATTGGCACAAATTTTGGTTCACTTCCAATCCAAGGGAAGAAGAAATATATTGGGCGAACCCATAACTAGATGGAGGGGTGTTTGTTTGTTGATGTGAAACAGGTCTATGGTCTATAGAAGCAGAAGAAAAATGATATATTTTAATCGACCCTACCCAGTTTATGGCAAAAATGACAATGATCAAAATTATATAATATATATGAAGGGCTTCTGTAACATGATAAACTACACTTGTGTCCAAAAGTTAAGGATAATTAGTTCATTTGCCGACTTATTACAAAGCATTTGTCAGAATAATACAAAATTTGGTAAGGGTATGTCACAGATAATTAGAAACCATGGCACGAAAGAAACAATGGCATGAATACGTCATTCACTTGTCATTTTCACAACAAAAGAAACTGCATTTCAGAATTCGAACATAAAAGTTGAACAACAATGGTTCAAATGATTAGTATGGGGTGTGATTACCCCTGACAGCTATACAAGACTCACATCGACGTGGCATGCTAGTGATGAGGTTGTTCAGGAGTTCGATGCTCAGCAAATTCCACTCCTCATGAAGAGCAATGTGAAGGTCTTGAAGTGTCCTCGGAGGAGGCTGACGAGATGCAATTTGTCTCCCTAAGGCATCCCATGCATGCTCTATAGGATTCATATCCGGAGACCTCGCTGGTCACTCCATACGCTGGATATCTTCCTCCTGAAGAAACTCATCCACCAGTTGTGACCTGTGAGGTCGGGCATTGTCATCCATGAATATGAATTCTGGACCCACAGCTCCCCTGAAAAGTCTTACATGAGGTTCCAGGATCTCTTCTCTATACCGCTGAGCATTAACAGTGCCACCTGCGAAGATGTGAAGCTCTGTGCGTGCATTCATCATTATACCTCCCCATACCAGGAGACCACCGCCACCAAATGGATGTCTTTCCATGATGTTCATGGGGTTGTAACGAGTTCCTTGCTCCCTCCAGATAGTCACGCGATGCGAATCACAGTTCAAGCTGAATCTGGACTCGTCTGTAATAGCACGCTGCTCCACTGATTTAGAGTCAGTCGCGATGTTCCTGACTCCACCGTAAACGTGCTCTCTTGTTATCAAGGGTGAGTGGGACGCACACTACAGGCCGTCTAGCATACAGACCAGCAGCTCTGAGTCTTCTATAGACAGTTTGTCTGGATACTCTGATACCTGAGGCGGCCGCAAGTTCTGAACTCAGTTGTCTGGCAGACATTGTTCGGTTTCTTCTTGCAGTTAACGCAAGATATCGATCCTGCTGAGGATTTTGTAACTCTTGGACGACCTCCCACTGGTCTTCGCCTAACGTCTCCGGTCTCTTGGAACCGTCGCCATAACCTAGATATAACATTTTGTGGCACATTAAGTGTTATGGAGACCTCAGTTTGTGTCTGTCCTGTTTTCTAGCCGCCCAATAATTCTACCCCGAAGCAGAGGGTCCAGATGTTGTCTTTTGTGCCATTTTACTGGCAATCTGTTCTTACACTACATCTGATTATATCATAACTCTCTTTAAAAATGAAGATTTATGGAACAGGGCTTAACTGCAACAATGCAATTTTCATTTATAATTGCTATTAATTTTTTCATTGTTGAAGAGAGATTATAATTTAGTATGTAAACTAAACTAAATGTACTGAGAAACGTTTTGACAAATAATTTTTACTCCTTGCTCCTCTTTAAGCATTTTTGATTTTCCGTTTTACAAATTATCCTAAACTTTTGGACACCAGTTTACATTCTGTTAAGAAATGTCATTTATTACAATGATATCATAAATGTATTGAAATATCCATAAAATCATTTGTAAGTTCACCAGTGATGAGTTAAAACATATAGACACACAATGTATTAACAACAATACTGTAAATTAGTATTTATAATTTTTTGAAATATAAAAATCCTTATATCTCAGAAAGAACAATATGTGGCTTATCACGTTATTGCCCTAAGCCCTTCATATATATATCACTTGCTTATAATATATAGATTCATACTTTATAACGAATTAATGTTTAAAATTCGGTGTCAACTTTCAAGTTATCATACATACATACAAGTGTTCTGCCCAAGAGCGGGCCTTTGACTGCAAACTCAGCATTCTCCGCTCTTTTCCTTAAACCGTGGAAAGACTCATATCATGCCATGTTTGCAGCTTTACTAGGGATATATAGGTGTGGTAACTTCCCGTTTCTTTCCACACCCCACTCTCTCTTTTTCATCTTAAAATCTTAAAAGATGTTAAGAAGGTTCCAACTTGGAGGTGAGCAGAGTGGATTTGGCTAAGTTAGACCCTCCGGACTTCACCGAAATTCACCACAGAGGTTAAATATCAGTCCCGTCAGGTTTTTGGCCAGATTAAAGATAGGAAATCCCAATTAGCCTCTACCCCCCTTTCAAGTATAGGAATACAAATTTTTTTCTTCGATTATGTTAAGTGCGTGGTTTCGACTTGCGTTCTTGAATCATATTTAACAACTTTATACCTAAAGATATGTGAGAATAAAATTGCACGCACGTGTGTTGATTGTAAAATGATTATACGGGGACTATAGACAGTAATTTTATTTGTTGCTTAGTTTGAATAGACAGTGATTATAGCAAATAGAAATGTAGGCTGTGATTTAAGAATTTCTCTGGAGGGCATGTGACTTCAATGACCCCTGTGTTTGCAAGTAACCTCAGAGTAAGAGATGAAAATTACAGTTAGAGCCCTGTCACGATGCAGTGAGAGATATAATCTCTCTAAATGACTGTCTTTTCCAATAAGGAACACACTGTTCCCATTTCAATGATTGGCAGTATTTAAATTCAATTAGGCCTATTGGCCTTAATGCTACTTCCGGTATTTCTACAGCATTTCCCTAACGTGTAAAAAAACTAGTCTGGAGAATAAAATCAAGTAAGGAAGTCGATGAGTTGCTAGAGAAAATACTGTAATGTCAGAAATACAACGATGGCTAAGTCACATGGAAGATAAAATACTTCCAAAATATTGATGTTTGTTTCAGCTTCGATTATACCGCATTTCGACTATTGTGATTTACTCTTAACTGACATGAGTATCACATTCGGACAAGACTGCAACGAGTTCATAATTCTTGCGCACTCTTTTTTTTTATGTTTAATAAATTTTGAGTACTTACTTCAAACCAGTTCTAACATATGCAGCTGAGATCTGGGCATATACAAAGATGGAATAGAGCGAAATCCAAGCTACAGAAATGAAATTCTTACGTGGAATGGTACATAAAACAAGGAGAGATACAATAAGGAATTACAAAATCAGTGAGACGTTCCATCCCGAGAGCAGGTCCTTCACTGCAATCATAGCATTTTCATGCTATGCTTGCAGCTTTACTAGGGAATTGTAGGTGTGGTAGCTTCCCGTTGCTTTCCACACGGGTGAAGGATGATGTTAATGATGATGGCCATATGGCCATATGATTTCGGGGACCGTTTGGGCCTTAAAGTTTTCCTGACATTTGTCTTACAGGTTAGGAAAACCCCGAATAAAAACCTCACCCAGAAAACTGCCCCCGACCTGGGATCGAACCCGGGCCCACTGCGTGACAAGGCAGAACGCTACCTCGAGACCACGGCGGTGGACAGTGAGACATTAAGTTTAGAAAAATTAACAACAGACACAGAAAAAGTAGACTAAAATGGTTTAGACATTTAAAAAGAATGGAAAAGGAAAATACTACCACAAAGACTTGAATCTCAAGATGCAAGGAAAAGGACCACGAGGTAGACCACGAGAAAGATGGATTAACCAAGTAAAGAAAAGTCTACAAGAGAGAGGATACGACTGGTTAAGAACTAAAAAAGAAGCAAAGCATGGGAAGATAGGATGGTTTGGAGGAGTATTTGCAATCGACATTCCGAAAGGAGGGACATGATGAGAGGGATCATGTTTTTTTTTACAAATTTCATCATCATCTGCCTTTTCAAGTATTAGGCCCAGTGGCCCGTTTACGGTCTCCCGCCATCTCCGAAAAGGTCGACCCACAGATCTTCTGCCTCGAGGAATGTAGTGAAGTTAATTTTTCAAAATACCCAGATCTAGCTGCAAAGTGGCTAAAATGGCAAACCCTGGTTCCACCCATCTTATAATAATAATAACAATAATAATAATAATGCTTTATTTTAGCTGGCTGAGTTAAGGCCATAAGGACTTCTTTTCCACTCAACCAGCGAATAGTAGAATTATACAAACATTTCATACATATTATGATTTTAAGATATTAAAATACAGACTAAACAAAATACAATGATGATGTGATCTAATACTAGCTAATACTAACAAAACCATAGAATATAATAAAATTAAAAGTATATATAATAAAGTAAGTAGCTTCCTAGATGACTATTAATGGAATGCTCTATATAGTTATGCAGTTAATGTTTTCATTGTGTCGAACATCAGATATCAGTTAATTTGGATTTAAATAATGATAGCGATTGACAGTCCCTGACATGACTGGGAAGTGATTTCCATGCTCTAGTCATAGATATTGTGTAAGATTCAGAGTTTAGACATGCCCTGTTCCTAAATTGTGATGAGCCGATAAATTTTGAAAACGTGTTGTTAAATAACTTGATAAATATGTGTACAGAATTTGGAATAGTAAGGTATGTGAATGTAAAGTTCCTTCTGTCATTTAGGCGTAGCCATGACTAGGCCTGAAATGAAGGAGACGCGTGGTCATAACGACGGAGATTGAATATAAATCGAATGCACGCATTATGAGCACGCCGTAGTCTGTCAGATAGATCAGTTGTCAGATTAGACAGTAATATGTCGCAGTAGTCGAAGTGTGGTATTATAAGAGTCTGTAAAAAGTATTTGTTTTAATTTCGTAGGAAGGAAGTTTTTAAAACTATTTAGAGAGTGAAGAATTGAGAACACTTTCTTGCAGGTATTATTCACCTGGATTTTCAAGTCTAGGTGTTGGGATAAGCGCAATAGATGTTACAACATCCCGGTGCTAGGTCAGTCTCTATAAAGAATAAAAGTGCTGATGGCATTAGGTTGCAGTGGTGTAGAGTGAATGTTATAACAAAGGTCATCTTGTATTGTTTATAAATTTGCTCCGAGTAAATCAATTTGCTTGTATTGTCCTTGTACGTTAACACTTGAACTTACTTGTATCGTGCGTTGTAGCCTGTAATTACAGCTTCACAACACGCAGTTGTGTTTATTATTATAACTTGCATTTTGTTCACTCACCCAGTGCTTTCTTGATAACGTTCTTAGCTTTCTCAACCTTAATTATTCCACTTCGTGATGTAAATAATACTAATAATTATATATTTCAGAAATAAAATAATTGTTGTGCATTATTAACCTAAAAAAATCACCAAGAATTTTAATGTTAATAATTATAGTGCACGTGATCTTCTATTGTGTAAGTTATTTAAAACTAAAATTGTTTTGAGAAGTTTATTTTTATAATTATTTGAGAATTTACATGTTTCTTTCGTGTCCACCGCTGTTGTCTCGAGGTAGCGTGCTGCCTTGTCACGCAGCGGGCCCGCATTCGATCCCCGCTCGGGACATGTTTCCTGGATGACGTTTTTCGGGGTTTTTCCTCACCTGTGAGACAAATGTCAGGATACTTTAAGGCCCAAACGGTCCCCGAACATCATCTGGCCATCATTATCATCAATATCAGATTCACCTTATTAGATTGAGTTTAGGAGTCCACCGCTGTTGTATCGAGGTAGCGTGCTGCCTTGCCACGCAGCGGGCTCTCGGTCGGCACAGTTTTTTCTGGATGAGGTTTTTATCGGGGATTTTCCTCACCTGTAAGACAAATGTCAGGGAAACTTTAAGGCCCAAACGGTCCCCAAAATCATATGGCCATCGCAATCATCATTCATATTCATCTTAGATTAAGCTTAGGATTAAGGACTCTCCTCGCGCACCACTATCTATCCTCATCATCATCCATCATATCATCGGGGCAACGTAACCCCGCCTTCCAGACGCCCCAACCTCAGAAGTGGGTTACAATACGCCAATGCCAGGAGAGATTACCTGTAATGTCGGATGACAAACAGATGGCTTTGAAAAAAAAAACTGTTCTTTCGCGGGCTCACTGTAACATAGTGTTTTCATGCAACACGCTGCAAGACGCAAGATCCCATGTTCGAGTCCCGACGATGCCAGTGTTTTTTTTAAGTTACCTGACTCTTCTGCCGGCACCACGAAGCTGTATTTTTTATATAGTATTAAGAATTATATTATGAGATTTTTCGGGAATTCGTGATTGTATGTTGTATTCTTTATTGAACAGAATTCCAGCTAAATTCATTGAACCTCTTACAGAACTTGTACGTGAGCTTTAGATAATCATACAGGGTCATGGATCGATTGGGCCTCTTAAGGATGTGAGTATTAGATTATGTTCTGGGGGTAAAGGCTATCGTCGCGTAAGGCTGAAAATGCGGCTAACATCTAGTGTTAGTTATATATAATATAATTTCCTTAACCTTCTACCACCCGAAGAGTCTCTTTAGGTCTGTAGTGGAATTACATTTCTGTTCTTTCATTCATTTATTGTTTGTTTGTTTGTTTGTTTGTTTGTACTTTATGCGCGGCCATACCCTTGATCCGATTGTGATGGGTTTTTTTGCAAAATGTTCGGAGATTCCCGGGGTGAACATAGGCTATAAGAGAGTTGTGATACTCAACTCCTACACCCTTAAAAATCACTCTACCTCTTTCTCGACAATGTTAACTTCCAATGCTGTGAACGAAAAGAATGTGGTAAGAGTGAGTAGGGGTTGGAAGTAGTAGACTCTTGTCTCAGGTTGCAGTGACGTGTTTATTATCCGTCAGTTGTTAGTGACAATGTCAAGTGCGAAAGTTAGACCCTATATTCACAGTATATACACATATAAGTCTGCCAGACAGTAGTTGGAAGTCAGTGCTGATTTAATTTCTCTGTACATCACATTATTCAGGAACCCGTAGGCATACAAACTCCGACAATCTTTCATTAACTTCATCTCCTATTTCAAGTAGATCTATCACTATATTTTGCCTAGATTATACCACTTGTCCACTCAGTCGCTTGTACCAACGGTGGATGGAGACACTTTTCCCCTCTTCAACACTAGCGCCATTGCTTCCACTCACCGGCTAAAAAGTTAATGCGGTCGAGTAATAGTGAAAATACGTGAAAAAATTTTGTTACGCTTAAATGGCTTACGCTGCCTAAACAACACAAAATTAATTTACACATAATTGAATCTCTCAATAAACTCTACAAAAAAAAGTCCGCGCCAGCGTATGCCTTTCTTTTACGGATAACTCACAATAGCCATTTTTGGATTTCATTGATGCCAAAAAGATCGGGATAAGTGATTGCCGAACAAGCGCGCACTGCCGTACTGTTCATCCGGTTGTGATGGGGGTTTTTTGCAAAATGTTCAGGATTTTCCCGGGAAGGTTATAGGCTACAAGAGAATTTTAATGCTCAAGCCCTTCATCCTTAAAAAACGCCCTTTGCAGTGGAAAGCAAAATAAAAGTTGTTTTTTGTACGCTTAAATGGCTTACGCTGCCTAAAACATAACAAATGCAGCAAATTAATGTACACACAATTGAATATCTCAAAAAACTCTACAAAAAGCCAGCGACAGCATATGTTTATCTTTTACGGATAATCACAATAACCATTTTTGTCTTTCATTGATGCCAAGAAGATAAGTAGATTCCCGGGCAAGCAGAGCAGCAGCAAGGATAACTCGAAGTAACGAATTTTGTCTTTCAGCTCATTAATGCCAAATACATCGGGATACGTAGATTCCCGGGTAATGCCGGGTAATCACACGGGGTATCTAAAAATAATGATATAAATTTATAATGATTATTCATTTTACTTATTCAACTAAACGTAAAAACACATAGTTTATTTAGGCGTAGCAGCGCACGCCGAGTATTAGCTAGTATTACTATAAAAATTCGATAAATTACTCTGAGCAACAAAAAAGAAACTTTTTTTTTGTCTCAGATAGAAAAATATCTGATTCTGATAGTATTTTTTCTCCTAAATTCAAATATGATATCAGTTTTTCTCCATCACGCAAGGTTTCCGAAAGACAAGCATTTATAATTTCAAACACTTTAATATTTTCTACATTCGTAACTACACAACCTTCGAACATTCGAACTCACCTAGAAAGTAAGAAATGACGATGTTCTGCTATATTTCGCCTGTGGAGCATTCCTCTTGATGGTCCAACAATAACACTGTGCAACAAATTTAAACTTTTTTTCTGTCCTTTAGATGAAACTATATGATTTTAACTAATTGAGATATGCTGAATTCATTTCTGAAATCCAAAATTTTCTATCACCCACCAATTTTCTTTAATGAGACTTTGTACATATGTACATTTGTTAAAAATACAACAAAAAGTTGTCTTGTACTTAACACTTTTTTTCTGTCCTTTAGATTAAACTATGTGATTTTAACTAATTGAGATGTGCTGAATTCAATTTTGAAATCCAAAATTTTTATCACCAATCAATGTTTTGTAATGACACTTTTTAATTGTACAATTTAGTTATAATGACAAACATAACAATTGCAAAGAACACCAAAGTAAAATGTCTTTGTTGATTGTTTGCGCTTATGGACAGCTTCTGGGCTATCTCTGATGATTGACTAGCAATATTCGCCAAGCATACTTGCACTCCATCTTCCACTGAATCATTTTTCAAAGGCTGATATTTCTTGGTGAAACCTCTCGTCATGTTCATCGTTGACAGCACCAAAGTTTTTTTGGAAAGAAGTCCAGATGACAGCCCAGAAAATGTAGTTTCAAAGACATATTGCATCCCATAACATGAAAGTAGTGTAATAATTCACTTACAATTACTTCATAGTCCACTGATTTTTTATTCCAAGGAAGTTCGTGCATAGTAATTTAAATGCAAGCCAAGCCATTTTCTCCGTTTCCAACAGTTTATTTTTAAAGTCTTCATCCTGGAAGACTGCTCTTATTTGTTGACCAATAAACACTCCTTCCTTAATCTTTGCATCACTTAGATTTGTGAATTTATGTTGATATTTCTTTGGGTTTTCTGAAACAAAAAAAACGGTACGTGATAGACAAAATCTAATTACAGATTCGTTTTTACCATGAAAACGTCTACCTAATATACCTATTTTCATAAAAAGGACAAATTTCGTGTTGCACAGTGTAATCGCCAGAGTATTAGGATTCCATTTGCCTTGAAATGTCACTGAAACCATTTGAGTTGCTCATTTGGTTTTATTTTACAATGGACAAATGGACGAATAAACGTTTATTAAAAAATAATTATTTAAATGCATTAATTGAAATTGAGATTTAAAAAAGCTGTGGGCGATGGAGAAATTCCGAATACATATTTGAAAACACGATAAAAAACTGCATTAAGTACAACTATTGGTACTCATGAGACAAAAATCATGTTGACCAGTGTAATGTATACCTATAATGGTGTACAATGGAAGTCGCTTAGAATTTTAGGGTGACACATTGTGTTTTTATTTATAGAATGGCATTTTTTAAGTTGAGTAAATAATTGGCAATTCTGTGAGGAGTGTTGAAGGACGTTTATTCACCTAGTACTTCCTGTGCTAGTAATAGAATGATAGCCCATAATAAGAGCAGTTTCTATAATGATCCTGGCTGTTCAAGCCCTACATCATGTGTCATGCGGGACATTGCTTTCATTTTTTTTTGTGATGCCTTAATTGTTCTACAATCGTAGTTAATTATTTGGTGAAAGTTTGCTATGCAAGATTAAATTTTCGAATATACTTTCTCT
Organism: Diploptera punctata; assembly: GCA_030220185.1. Taxonomy (NCBI): domain Eukaryota; kingdom Metazoa; phylum Arthropoda; class Insecta; order Blattodea; family Blaberidae; genus Diploptera; species Diploptera punctata. The sequence goes on from JASPKZ010000501.1 coordinate 94,629, forward strand.
CCATTTGTATCCAGTTGTCATTTATTTATCGTCTTTTAGTAATGTGATAAAACATTTTATAATGAATTTAATTGCTGATTACAATCTCTGTACTCGCAAGAAAATGCTGATATATTTTTTATCATAAGTGATTTCCAAATCATCGATAAATGCACGAGTCATGAAGTCAGCATTCTCCATTCTTTCCTTAACTCAGCTTTCCTTTTTGTATCCACATACAAACCATTTATTTTAATATTGTCTATCATCTGATGTATTTTTCTACCTGTACCCTTCTTTCAGTTGACCATTCCTTCTAGGGCATCCGGTCAGCAGGCAGTTTCTTCTTAGCCAGTGGCTAATCCATTTTATTTTACTCTATGAGTTCCACCATTATTCTTCCTTCACCCACTCTGTCTAGCACATCTCTATTTTTTTATTTTCTCTGCCATTTTATACGCTCCATCCTTCTCCATATCCACATCTCATAACCTTTCAATCGCTTTTCCTCATTCCTCATCGTCGTAATGCCCAACTCTCTGCACCATACAGTCACTTCACTAGTCTCTTCCGTAATTATTTGCGAAAGGTCCGGTCCGGAGAAAATGCTTCTCTTCTTGTTAAAAGTTTCTTTCTATCCTCTATTTTACTTATTGACCGCAGTTCATCTTACTAAACCGAAGTTCATCTTACAACCTAAGTTTTAGAACGTCTCCACTTGCTCAATGGCCTCATCTTTAATCCTCATGTCTATCTTCCTTGGTTTTCTTCCTATAATCATGGTCTTCGTCTTATTTATATTTATCCCTTAATCTTCGCACGTCCACCGCTGTGGTCTTGAGGTAGCGTGCTGCCTTGTCACGCAGCGGGCCCGGGTTCGATCCTGGTCGGGGCAGTTTTTCTGGGTGAGGTTTTTATCGGGGTTTTTCCTCGCCTGTAAGGCAAATGTCAGGAAAACACTAAGGCCCAAACGGTCTCCGAAATCATATGGCCATCATCATCACCATTATCATTATCATCATCATCATCCTTCACCGATGTGGAAACAACGGGAAGCTACCACACCTACAATTTCCTAGTAAAGCTGCAAAGCATAGCATGAAAATGCTATGATTGCAGTGAAAGACCTGCCCTAGGGCAGAATTACTATGGATGAATCCTCGCACCTGTCTTTTAGCTCCATCAGCATGTTCCTGAAAGTATTTAAAAGGGAAATATTGAACTAAGAACAAGCAAGACAATTTGATTGAAACCTTAATTGCTTATCAAAACAATATATCATAGTGTAGGAAAACAATGGCCAGATGGCAGTATGTTTATGTTCCATCATCACAATGGATTGTAATTTTAAAACAGACGTCAATAAATCTTACACATGAGAGGTTCTTTGATATACCTGTATATAAATCACCTCAGAAAACAATGCTTTAAACACGATAACTGGTATTGTACATATATAATCTTTTTAATTATATGTTAATTGGTGATAACATTATACGTGGTTTGTGTAATGTTAAGATTTAAACTGAGTTGTTGAAATGAATTCTCATTCAATCTAAAGTACTAACTTTTTTGTTGGTTAAGTTGATTGTGGAAGGAATGAAGCTATTGTGGTTGTTCGCATGAAAAAAAAAGTTTTGAAACATTTTAATAGATCTTCGCCGATCTAGTAAACACCGATAATTATCGTAAGTAATGCCACGAGTGAATTTATCTAGAGGATTTTGAAATCAAGAGTGGCATTTGTTAGGACTATTAACAAATAAAATTAAGCTGTTTACTCACAAATCATTATTTAAATATAGTTATTTTAATATTTATATATTTAATGTAAACGGCGATGTTTGAAAACAAACGAGAAACATTTATTTGTTTGTTCATCACTGGAACCAGATCATATTATTTATTGCCAAAGGATCGCAATATTTAAGAGAAAAAATGAAACACATCAAACTGTTTATAACCAACATTACAGGTTATTATTTAATTTATGATGTCCTGTGTGTTAATATGTCAATTATATTTTTCTGCAACGTAAATACCTAGGAAATAATAATTTTAAGAATGTGGAAACAGTGTTTTTTTTTGTGTGGTATATTCAATTGCTACAAATGTTTCTTCTGTTATATCCCGCAAGCAATATCTGTTTAAATTCATTCAGTAAATATATACAATCTGGCAAGCACTTCAATTCTAGGATTCCTACATATCCCTATAAATTGTTATATTCAACGTATTTCTTAGAGAGTCAGTCACTACAAAATAATGTTCTGACCTATTCAGAACGTTAAAAAGGAGATTGATCTTAATACAATGCAATTTAAGTGATAAAATCGAGATGAAAAACGACTGTGATTGGTTGTAAATCAAGATTCTTTGAAATGTGATTGGTCATTGACTCCCATTTGGGGCATGAGTTTAAATGCTCGTGGTAAAAAAAATATATATATTCCAATTAACGCCGAAATTTTTGTATCATCGAAACCCAATTTGGCATGGTCGTATAGCAATTAATTGAATAAATAAGGTGGAGTTCGTTTACCAGGAAAATCGGACCATTATCTGTATGTATTCACCTAAAACGAATTTTTAAACAGACCCAAATCTTCTGGCGGCACTATGGTCATGGGGTCGACTCTGCCTCTAACGGGAATGAATACCATACGCTTTTTCTGGGGGTAAAAGGGGCCGTAACGCAGGGCTAACATCAAATGCCGATTGTCCAGAAAAGGTGGGAACCTTAACCTTCTACTACCTCAAGGGCCTCCTGAGACTTGTAGTGGGATCACTTTACCTTTATTAAGGAGTCTCCTGGCGCACCACTATCATCATCATCACACATATCCTCGGAAAAGCGTAACGTCGCCTTACAGGGGCCCAACCTCAGACGTAGATTACAATTAACGCCATTGCCAGGAGGAACATCATTAATGTCGAAATGACAACAACCTGGGGAATTCAATAAGATTAATTAATTCATTCAGTTCTAATTACACTGGTCAATAAAGAAATAAACTTTTTGTTTGTCTCAGAAGGAAAAATATGTGATTCTGATAGTATCTTTTCTCCTGAATTCAAATATGATACCGGTTTTTTCTCCATCACACAAGGTTTTTGAGAGACAGGAATTTTTAATTTCAAACACTTTATATTTTCTACATTCATAACTAATAATAATAATAATAATAATAATAATAATAATATAATAATAATAATAATAATAATAATAATACTTTATTTATTCTGGCAGAGTTAAGGCCATAAGGCCTTCTCTTCCACTCAAACAGCACAAATACAAATAAATATTTGACAAATATAGATATACACTATACTAATTATAAACAGTTAAAGATACAATAAATGTAGCAATGTAAATTTCATGCACAAACAACATTTTATAGGATAATAACAATAATAATCTTACGATAATAATAATAATAATAATAATAATAATAATAATAATAATATGATAAATTATACGAGAAACGTTCGAACATTCGGACTCACCTAGAAAGTAAGAAATGACGATTTTCTGCTATATTTCGCCTGTGGAGGATCCCTCTTGGTGGTCCAACAATAATCGGCCAACATATTAGGATTCCATTTGCTTTGATATCTCTTTTCCATAGCTGAAATCTCCTGAGTTAGCTCATTTGGTTTTATTTTACAATAGACAAATGGACGAAAAAACGTTTATTAAAAAATAATTATTTAAATCCATTAATTGAAATTGAAATAAAAAAAACTGTGGGTGATGGAGAAATTCCGAATACATATTTGAAAACATGATAAAAACTGCATTTAGTACAACTATTGGTACTCATGAGACAAAAATCATGTTGACCAGTGTAATTGTTCTAATTCTCCATTATCAGTTTTGTAACCTGCTTTGGTGTAAATATCCTCCTCATATCTTCCTTTCGATTCTTGCTAAACAAGGCAATGTGATGGTTACATTGTGTTCGGTGACTGCTTCCAAACAGTTCTCTTATCCATTCGTCCAATGGCTGATGGCTCAAATTCGAGCTTTGGCCTCTCTTAACTTCTGCCTCCAATCATTTCTGTTTTGTGCAGCAAGCCTCCAGTTGTAACACTTAAGTAGGTTGCAGCATCTTCCTTAATACCATCCTCCCATCTGTCTTCCAACTCGTCTATTCCCCATAAAACTTGCTGTAAGCACCTTTCTTGGTGCTGGGTCTGTTGAGAGTCTTTGTAATGGCCAGCCCATTCTAATTTCTTTAATTTAATGAATGTGACATGGTTAGCCTCATTGTATTGTCGTACAATACGATACAATTGTATCTAATTCTCCACTGACCATTAATTTTTATCAGTCCAAATATTTTCCTGAGTGTCCACCGCTGTGGTCTCGAGGTGGCGGTCGTGACGAGTTTCCTGGGTGAGTTTTTTTTTCGGGGTATTTCCTCCTCCTGTAAGATAAATGTCAGGAAACTTTAAAGTCCAAACGGTTCCAGAACACCATCTTGCCATCATTATCATCAATATCTTATTCATCTAATTAGCTTAAGTTTAGTTTAAGACCTCTCCTGGCGCATCATTTCTATCATCATCAACTCTCATATCATCGGACAACGTAACTCCGCCTTCCAGGCGCCCCAATCTCTGAAGTGGGTTACAAGTACCATGCTAGGAGAATCACTAGAAATCTCGAAATGACAACCAGGGGCATTTTGAAAATATAGGCCTATATATATTTTTCTTTTTTCTCTGAGTAGGCCTACTTTTTTTTTCAAAATTATTTAGGGCTACTTCTGATCTTTTAATGAGGGTCCGTATTTTATCCCAATAAAAAACTCACCCAGGAAACTTGACCGTGTGGGATCGAACCGAGCCCGCTGTGTCTGAGACAACGATGTTACCTCAGCGATGGGCTCCTAAGAAACCAACCGAGAAATTCAAGACGGCCAGAATCAAACCTGGGCCCAAAGCGTGCACAATGTTAACCCTGGACTACAGCGGGAGGTGGTCTGATAAAATCTCGCTTGATAAACAATTAAAAGAATTTTCTTTGAAATTGAAGAAGTTTAAATTTATGGAATGAATAAGTTAGCGTAGGATTGGAGTATAAATAAGTTTATATCTTGGAGATTCATCTTAATATTATCGTTGCTCGTATATCACAAGTTACTGTCAGATTATTTCGAGTCCCTTCTTTCATTTTACTACATCGTTACACCTGCTTCTTATAGCCCGCCCATCCAATAGTTATGATTTAATTTACGACATCCCGACTTGAAAAGAAAAGGAAATAAAATATTATAATGCGAACCGATAGGCATGGGAGAGTACTTCGTATTTGATGGTTGGGTGAATGATTCTTCTTGCGGATTTTTTTTTTTATATTTCAGTGGCGGCTTAACTGTTCAGTGACGACTTTAGAGTTGATAGAACACAGGACTTTCTATCCCCAGCTCCTATTGTAGCAAGGTCAGTGCCAGAAACATGGCTGCTACCACTTATACCTAATCCACTCATAGCTGCGTATCATTACCCTCAAATCTATACCCTCTGACGGAATTAAGTATTGTCGGACAAGCGGATCTGTGCCCCTTTGGCGCTGCAGTCGTTCTTAGAAAAGTTAACGCTTGAATTCACTCCATTCCCTCCCACCACGTCAAACAGCAGCCAGGATAACTTTCCAAGTAGTGATGTTGCCATACTTCCCCCAAACAGTGTACTGGATCTTGAATACTGAATAATGTAAGTTAATTGTTATTAATTGTTACTTATTCATATCTAAGTAGGTCTAATGACGCTGATTGATTTTTATTATTTTCTTAATAATATTTCTTTCACCACTCCGTGCTACAGTGTTCATGCTGACTTGGCAACACTGGACTGCAAGTGCAAATAACATGTCCCCCAAGAAGGCTCTACAGTCAGATTCAACCCAGGAAGTTACTGTGTGTTTATAATAGGGAACTGGGTTGCCATTTTAACAGTATTTTCTTGAGAGAAATCCTTATATAAAACTGAAGACTGCAACACAGCAAGTACATAGTTGTAAGTTGTAGCCTTCCAAGCCACCCCTCTTAAAGAAAAAAAAAAACAGTTTGCCGCTTGTCACTCAGCTCGTGTAGAATATATATATATATATATATATATAACTTATGGTTTGTTAACGCTCTAACTAACTCACTGGCATTAGCGAACCAGTAAGTTCATGGCCGCGCTGACATGAGCCCTCAATATATCCCCAACCTGAGCCAATGTGTTTCATTCATCCCCTGTATGATCTATTTCCCTCAAATCATGGTTAATTTTATTCAGCCACCTCATTCTTGACCTTCCTACAGTCAGATTGAATCCAGGAAGTTACTGTGTGTTAGAATAGGGAACTGGGTTTGCCATTTTAACAGTATTTTCTTTGAGAAATCTTTATATAGAACTGAATATTGCAACACAGCAGGTACATAGTTGTAAGTTGTAGCCTTCCAAGCCACCCCCTCTTAAAGAAAAAAACAGTTACCACTTGTCACTGAGCTCGTGCAGAATATATATATATATATATATATATATATATATATATACAGGGTGGACCGCTCGAATGGACCTAATTTCAATTGCTTGTTACTGGCAAACGGTTGAAGATAGAAAACTTAAAACAACGTTCATAGTACAGAAAAACTCACCAAGTTTCGAATCCTGTCGGTTAGATGGCACCAAGATACGTTTCTCGTTCTTAGATTTAATTGTTTGTGAAAATGGCGACTCCGCAGATGAAAGGCGCAAGCTGTTTTGTGGTATGCGGAGTTTAAATCAATCATTAGAGTTCAAAGGGAGTTCCGGCGTGTGTTTTAACCGTGATGCTCCAACTGCTAGAAGCATAAAGAAGTGGCGTGATACATTATTAGCTACAGGATCTGTGTTGAAGAAGCATGGTGGTGGTCGCAGAGCATCCGATGAAATGGTAGCAAATGTTCAAGCCGCATTTGAGCGAAGCCCCCGGAAGTCATTAAGAAGAGCTTCGCGGGAACTTCAAATACCAAAATCGACATTACAACGGATTGTCCACAAACGCCTCAAACTGCACGCATATAAAGTGCAGTTAGTGCAACGTCTGGAGCCGAATGACATGCCGAAACGAGTGGAATTCGCCAATACGATGCTGGACCGTCTCGGCGCTGATCCTGACTTCATGACCAAGATTTTCTTCTCGGACGAAGCCACTTTCCATTTGTCAGGCAAGTAAACCGGCATAATGTGCGGATCTGGGGATCGGAGAATCCTCACGCTATTCAAGAGCATGTTCGTGATAGTCCGAAGATGGAATGTTTGGTGTGCAGTTTGTCACATAATAAGGTCATTGGAACCGTTTTTCTTCGCCGAGAAAACTGTTCGTGGTACCACATATCTTGACATGCTGGAGCAGTTCTTCTTTCCACAAATTGAACAACTGCAGCCTAACATCGTTTTCCAGCAAGATGGTGCTCCTCCCCACTGGTCCAATGAAGTTCGTACGACTTTGGACAACACTTTTCCCTGGCCGTTGGATTGGTAGGGGAGGACCAATCGCGTGGCCCCCGAGATCTCCCGATTTAACACCACTGGATTTCTTTCTCTGGGGCTATGTCAAAGATAAAGTTTACACCACCCCAGTCAAAGACCTTCGTGATCTTCGTGAGCGCATCATAGAGGCTATTGAGAACATTCCAGAAGACATACTCCAACGTACTTGGCAAGAAATTGTTCATCGCTTTGATATCGTCACAGTGACTGCTGGGGCTCATATAGAGATGTGGTGATCTGGATATCAAAACTTGGTGAGTTTTTCTGTAATATGAACGTTGTTTTAAGTTTCTATCTTCAACCGTTTGCCAGTAACAAGCAATTGAAATTAGGTCCATTCGAGCGGTCCACCCTGTATATATATATAAACTTATAGTTTGTTAACGCTCTAACTAACTAATCCACTGGCATTAGCGAACCAGTAAGTTGATGGCCGCGCTGACATGAGCCCTCCATATATCCCTGACCTGAGCTAATGTTTTTCATTTATCCCCTGTATGATCTACTTCCCTCAAATCATGGTTAATTTTATTCAACCACCTCATTCTTGACCTTCCTACAGTCAGATTCAACCCAGGAAGTTACTGTGTGTTTAGAATAGGGAACTGGGTTGCCATTTTAATAGTATTTTCTTGAGAGGAATCCTTATATAAAACTGAAGATTGCAACACAGCAGGTACATAGTTTTAAGTTGTAGCCGTCGAAGCCACCCCCTCTTAAAGAAAAAAAAAACAGTTCCCACTTGTCACTGAACGTCGTGCGTATCTGTACTATCCAGTGTGAAAGTGTCGACTCTCATATTTACTATAAACTAGTTTGTATGCCGTAAAGAAAAAAACTATGTTTTTTAAGTGTAGTACATCGATTTGGAGAAAGTACTGCTAACCTTGCCACTCCCACCCCTCCTTAACAAATAAACGTTATTATGAGTTTGGCAACATCTACCCTCTGTACGTAGGGGAACACTGGCATAGCCCATAAGGTCTGTAGTAACTTCCTGGGTTGAATTAGAGTAAATTGTGAGCAGTGGGAGGGGCTAAAGAAAAGAGAGAGATCGAAATGCGGATAGAGAAATGATTTACCTGAGCAGAAAACGAATTGGTGTTCAGTTCGCATATCTTATGTGGGCACAGATCCATACCAGACTGTGTTCTGGAAGCCTGGTATCTTGTACTTATTGTCTAGAAAGGTGGAAGACTGAACCTCCTACCGCCCATAAGTACAGTAGTGGATCTCTTTACATTTTGATGTAAAGCAGCTAGATCGGAAAGTAGATAATTCAGTGTTGCTATAAACCATAAATGTAAAAAGCAGTGTTGCCAGTTTTCGATTAACCGGTTTGTTTGTTTTAATATCTCTGAATGTACGGTATTAATGTTTATTTTTGTTTTGTTTCAGGTATGTGACGTAATGAATTGCGCTTCTTCAGTTTTGTAAGTGTTTATAATGTATTCACTATTTAATGTTTTTTATATCATTAACAGAGCTATGATCGTATGACTAAGGTGTCCGGATTTGGTAATTGAATAGTTGCCCCGTAATAGATCTAACCCACAAACATTCGAAAGTTGAGTTTTCGGTTGATTAGTGATCTATCTGGAGAATATCACAGCTTGGTGATGTAAAACTATCCCTGCTCTCTTCCAGACCTGTCTTATTTTTTTTAAGTTTTCATTCAAGCGAATAGTGATCTGTATGTAAGAAATGGGTTAGATCTGTTTTCGAAGTAACTTTTTAATTATCTAGTGGCAGAATTAAACTATTAATTACAAATTGTTTAATCTTGGTGTTAGGAGGGTGCTCTTGTACTATTTTTAATCGTTAAATTGTGCGCAGATGCCTGTATTTAAGTTCCTCAGTACATTGTAAATAAGACGTGGTATTTTCATAGCGATTCGTCCGACGAATGTGGAAGTTGAGCCTTGGTGCAGTTTGACAGGAGTAGGCTACTTGCCGGCACTGGGTTTCACCTTCTCCCTTCTCACTATCAATATCCCTGTCACCAGACACACTTACTCGCTTCATACAAACATATAAAACATACACTCCTGTATAAGCACGTAGGTGTGCCGAAGTGATACATACATTTAAAATAGTCCACGTTAACGCCATCTATCTCCCTAACAGCGTGTGCCAATTGAAAACACACATATTTTGTTATCATATTTATCTACCTAAAAGAGGATATGAGCCAGTAAGAGTAAAAATTCAATTAGAGAATAAATAATAGAACAAGTGAGCGATTTTAATTACCTGGATACAATGTATCATATAGAAAAAGTGAAGACATTGAAAAACAAAATAAATACATTTACTTATATGTGTGGCACCATAAAACGAAGTCTCAAAGGAACTAGAAAGGAGACACTTTTAAAATTTTATAAAACAATGGCGGTTCCATCGCTACTATATGGATCGGAACACTGGATCTTAACCAAAAACCAGGAACGAAGAATAGAAACGTCAGAAATGAGGTTTCTGAGGAGATCGAAAACGAAATGAAAATATACGAAGTGAACTAAATACATTCAAACTATTAGATGTAATTGCACAATACAGAGATGAATGGATGGACCACATCAATAGAATGGATAACAAAAAATTCCGAAACAGATTCTTCGTTAGAAACCACTAGGACGAAGAAATGTGGGAAGGCCCAGTAAAAGAAGGACAGACCAGTTCTAACATGAGATCGGAACAAATCTTAAGGTCTAATGCTTGATGCTGCTGATGATGATCTGCATAAAAGAGTAGTATCATTTAAACAATTGAGAGATCGAATAGATTAAGTTCCATCGCTACTATATGGATCGGAACACTGGATCTTAACCAAAAACCAGGAACGAAGAATAGAAACATCAGATATGAGGTTTTTGAGAAATGTAGCTGGTTATACAATAACAGATCGAAAACGAAATGAAAATATTCGAAGCCCCAGTCTGCAGCAGTTCCTATGGTTCCAGAAACCAACTTCTCCTCTTGATTCAAAATTGTGGGGTGCTCTGGCTTTCCCTGATGATCGCCACGGAGTTTGTACAAAAGAGTGGTTATTTTTACGTTATATTTCTATGCTGCCTGATTCTGATATAACTTCTCACTTCTTCAAAGGCTGTTTTAAGATCTTCATCACGGTAACTCTTGTATGCACGATCCCAGGTTTCTTGTTATAGCATATTACCATTGTAATAACGTGTAACTCCTTTCCACACAGAAAATCAACTAAGAAAATGTTAAGAAATTAATTTTATCCTTACTGGCAACTCATTGTTGTTGAAAGTGAGACAGATGTGTCTCCAACAATTAACATCTGCTTTAAAACAACTTAATTATTCGGGCGCCTTCAAGGAATTTTCTGCACCATTGCATTATTGTCAAAATAGCCCAAAACATCCAAGAAATTTAAAATGTCAAAGAAGCCCCAATTCTGTCAAAGTTGCCCCTCGAGTCAAAGTAACCCCGGTTTATGGTATTTTTAATTTAATGAAGGTGACTACATTTCGCATACTTATTGCTTCTACATTGTACGTTTGTGTCCATAACCAATGAAGAGCGAGCAGGTCACATGGGTTTGTTTTGATGAGGATCACTTTAAGAGAGGATAGCCTTTAGACCACTCGGTTACGGCCTTGGACATTTTTTTAATATCCTAATGATGGCAGAAATTATGCATGCATGAAGCACGATTGAAAAAATGTTAGCTGGATGGAAGTACAAGATATAATCGTAAATACGAAGCCGATAAAATGTATGTTTCTTAAGATAAAATGCTTTGTATTAATCCTTGTTTTTGATGTTGGCTGTGTTTTCTTTATTTAACAACATCCATTGCTATCGGCAGGGTGAGGAGAGGGAAGCAGGAGGAGGAACATCTCATTACTAATTCAATGCTCGTCCCGGAGATATATTTTCACTTCATATACTTGGCCGGGGAACAGACAATGAATTTTAATAGGCACATTAAGGTTTTTACAGTCCCGGGATAATAAAAAAACGACCAAAGTAGGGACTTCGTTTTGTTCTACTCCACCCCCACAAAACTCCATTACACTTTTTAATAATTGTACTACATCCTTATATTCTAAAAATTTTGTTTACCTCTCTCTTCATTTTTTAATCGTAAACTCTGCATTAAATTTATATTAAATAAGTCATCTTCATCATCATCATCATCAACAACAAGGATTAAGCCCAATGGCCTGTTCCGATCTCATTATAGGTCGAATTGGTCCTTCCATCTCTTCAGTGGTCTTCCCAACATTCTTCTCCCTTTTGGTTTATAAGTATACATTCTTCTTGGTATGCGCTGTTCATTCATTCGTAATACGTGCTGAAGGAAAGCATTTTGATAATATTTTATATCGGCCGCGGTGGACTAGTGGTTATGCTCCTTGCCTCTGGTCCCGAGGGTCGCGGGTACAAACCTGGCCGGGGTCGATGGATTTTTTTAGGACGGAAAAATCCAAGGAGCAAGTCCTCCGGGAGGGACTTCAAGCCGTGGGTCCCGAGTCTGAAGATTTTCAGGCTCGTAAAAATCCTTAAGCCTGAATGAAAAGGCCTATAAGCAAAATTTATCGAATTTTCCCGACCTAGTACTACCTTGGTTTCCTAGATGTCAGTATGAGGCGGAACGCTGCCCACTAACTAAATTAATATGGTTCAAATTCTTCCCTGTAGAGGGAGGACGCCTAAATCTCTGTAAAGGGAAAACATGGGCTTATAAAAAAAATGTTTTATTATTTCACAGAGATTAAATATATTAAGTTCTGTTCTTATATCTTCGTTTTTCTTTTTATCGGTCCTTTGGTATCCTGCTATTGCTCTCAACATCTTCATTTCAGCAGCCTCTATTTGTTTACTATCTGCCTTTGTTAATGTCCAGGTTTCACATCCATAGATAAGAGATGGAACTGCCAGTACTTTATAAAACTTCAAAATAGTTTATTTTCTAGTCTTATTCAATAAAGTGCGTTTAATTGTGCCAAATAGATAATTGAATCGTTGTATTAAATACGTTATATCAAAATATTAACAATAGTTTGATACCAAGAAACTGGAAACTAAATAAAAATGGCGGTCAGAATTATTAGCATTAGAAATTAGTTTTTAAAAAACATTTAAGCAGACGTCCTAAACTGGAGAGATTAGGAAACTAATGATTATGCGACACATGAACATATAACATTTTTTTTAAATGAAAACAGCCCGTGTCACTTTTTGTCGAAAATGAGATTTTGTTGTCATACAATAGATGGAGACATTTTATACGACCTAGGCATATCACACACACACACATATATATACACATGTGTGTGTGTGTGTGTCTGTGTGAACAAGTACAACATTTAAACTATTTAGGTTGTGAAATATATTTTTATAGTGTTCTGCCCTAGGTTAGGTCTTTCACTTTAATCGTAGCATTTTCATGCTATGCTTTGCAGCTTTACTACGAAATTATAGGTGTTGGTAGCTTCCGTGGATGATTATGGTGATGATGGCGAGCAGATGTTCGGGGACCGGTGAAATATCCTATCAAAATGAAAAAGATGTGAACAAGAAAATCACAAAATTTACACAAATCTTATGAATAATAAATAATACATTAAAAGCCAAATTAGTAAAAAAGTCCACAAGAATAAAAAATACATAATATTTTAGCATTGCCTTACCTTTTATACTGAGGTGAGATTTGGGCATTAAGACATCTTTTAGATCGAAAGAAAAACAATGATAAAATTTTAGAACAATTAGAAGTAGAATCAGTAGAAAAAAAAACTCAACAGATATAAATTAAACTGGCTGCACCATGTAAAAAGAATGGAAAATTCAAGAATCCCAAAAATGATGATGCAATATAAACCAAAAGGACATATTCGATAAGGAAGACCTCTTAAAAGACTGCAAGGTGGGGCCGAAACAGATCTATAAAGGCCTAATTCGTGACAGAAGTTGATGATGATGACGATATATGTGTGTGTGTCACATAGCCTGTAGATTCATTGTCATAAATATCTTGTTTATACTGCAAAGTATGTTGATTGTAGAAAGTGTTTTTACTTCTCAAAAATTAACTTTTACACAAGGGCTGTTTTTTTTTTTCAAAAAACTTCAAAATCAGTTCTAGATTTTGTAAAATTTAAATGGTATGAACATGTAAATGGATTGATGACGAAAGGTTATCATTAAAAGTTTTGGGTTGGATTCCAGCTGAAACTATAGGTAGATCAAAAACACTTGGATCCAAGACATAAAGAAAGCGATGAATGAAAAAATGATTGGAAGACTGCGATTGGGAAGATAGATTTGGAGAAAATTATAAGTGTGTAGAACATTGGTTACAAGAAGATGTGATAATAACTTTAAACATGTTCATGATGATGAAACTTAAAAAAAAAAAAACTAATTTTAAATCTTGATTAATAATACATACAGGACAAAAAAGAGTTAATTTAATACACACTGGGGACGAAAGGGTTTAGTGCCTTGACCACAGGAATCTAGCTATGTTCATTATTAACTGATATCCAGGTAATTCGAATGTGATAGATAATTTTTATTACAATTTCAATTGACCACAAGAGAAACTCAATTGAAATTGTACAAAACAGTAGCCGTTCCAACGATAACATACAGATCTGAGACTTGGCCTTTAACGATCTCTGATAAACATAAAATTGAGACAATAGAAATGAGAATAATGAGATCCGTTGCAGGTGTTTTTAAGAGATCAAAAGAGAAGTCAAGATTACAGAGATCAATTACAAATCTAATATATAAAAATGAATGTTTGTTTGTTCGTTCGTTCGTATTTTATGCGCTGCCACACCGTTCATCCGATTGTGATGGGGCTTTTTGCAAAATATTAGGAGATTCCTGGGATGAACATAGACTATAATAGAGTTGTGATACAACTCCACTTACTTACTTACTTACTTACTTACTTACTTACTTACTTACTTACTTACTTACTTACTTACTTACTTACTTACTTACTCACTGGCACTATCGAACCCGTAGGTTCATGGCCGCGCGGACGTAAGCTCTCCATACATCTCTATCCCGAGCTAATGTTTTCCAATCATTCCCTGTATAATCTACTTCCCTCAAATCATAGTTAATGTTATTCTCCCACCTCATTCTTGGTCTACCAACTGGGCGTTTTCCCTCTGACTTTCCTACAAGAAGCTTCCATGCAAGTCTTTCATTCCCCATACGTGCAACATGTCCTGCCCATCGCAGTCTACGAGACTTAACTGTTCTTATTATATCTGGCTTCCTATAAAGACCATGTAGTTCACTGTTATGAAGTCTTCTCCATTCACCTGTCTGTTCATCTCTCTTTGGTCCAAAAATTTTCCTAAGTACTTTATTCTCAAATATTTGTAATCTCATTTCCTCCCTTAAAGTAAGAGTCCATGTTTCGCACCCATATAATATATCTGGTAGAATAATAGTTTTATATATTTTCAGTCCAACGTTTTATGAAAGGAGTTGGGACATCAAGAGTCTCCGCAATGCATAATCGCACGCATTTCCAGAATTGAGCTTATGTTTAATTTCTTTGTGCATCTCATTCTTATTTGTGATTATTGTTCCTAGATATTTGAATTCAGCCACTTCAACTCCTACACCTTTAAAATCACCCTTTATAGTGAAAAAAAAACGTGAAAGAAGTCGTTTTTTGAACGCTTAAATTGCTTAAGCTGCCTAAACCATAACAAATACAGAAAATGTATTGTACACAGAATTGAATATTCAAAAACTTCTATAAAAAAGCCCAGGACAGCATATGTTTATCTTTTATGGTAACTCATAATAACGAATTTTGTCTTTCAGCTCATTTATGCCAAGAAGATCGGGATGAGTAGATTCCCGGACAACGCCGCGTAATACACAGGGTAGGGTAAGCAGCACAGGGTATTTTAGAATAATTACTAGATAGATAGATAGATCATCGGTTGATTAATGTCTTTGACATCGTCCGATTCCTAATAGCCAGTTTTGTCGGTCCATCCAATCTCCTGGTTGTAGATGTTTCTCCTTCATATATAAACATATTCCCTGACTCCAGGAGGTTTTAGGTCTTCCTCTGCTTCGTCTTCCCTCAGGTTTCCATTCCAAAACAGATTTTGGTAGTCGATCCTCTTCCATTCGCTGGACATGTCCGTATCATCTTAATTGCTGAGTTTTAATATAATCTAAAATAGTGTCTTAATCTTCAATTTCTCCCTTATAACTGAGTTCCCAATTTTTTTTCTCTTGAAATTCTTGCGGCCCTTCGTATAAAACCCATTACCGTTGCCAAAATATACTAATTTGTTTTTGTTGTTAATGACCAAAGTTCTGCTCCATAAGTAATGATGCTTTTAACAATTGTATGATATATATATTCATTTTATTTTTATTACTTATATTTTATCCCACAATATTCCATTGAGGCAAGCAATTGCAAATTTTCCTTTATTATCTCTGTTTCTTATTTCCTCTTCATAACTCCCATTTTTATTTATTTTAATTCCTAAATATGTGATCTCACTACAAGATTTTATTGTTTCTCCAGTCTCCAAAATTAAATTTTGTTCTGGTTCACCAGTTGATAAATATATATATATATTTTTTTTTCATGTTTAAATTTAAACCCCATTTTTCATATTATTCTATTACTTTTCTAGTCATATATTGTAAATCTTCATAGTCTTGTGCAATTAACAATTGATCATCTGCAAAATGTAAGTTGTATAAAGTTTTGTTGTTTGAAATAGGAATTCCCATGCTTGAACATTTTCTCCTCCAATTCTTTAATATTTCATGTACATATATTTTTAACATAGTCGGTGATAGACAACAACCTTGACGAAGTCCTTTATTTATCGTAAAACATGTGACAATTTACTGCCAATTTTAATTTTAGACATGCAATTGTCATATAAATTTTGTATAGCTTTAATTATTATAGTTTTTAATTCCCATACGTCTTAAAGCAATCCATAGTTTCTCTATAGGGACATTGTTGTATGCTTCTCTAGATCTACAAATAGTAGGTGCAAAGGTTGTCCATATTGCATTTTCTTTTCTATTACCTGAGTAATGCAAAATAAATTGTCGGTTGTGGAACGACCTGCCCTAAATCCTAACTGTTCCTCTAATTCCATATCACTATAGTTTTTTTTCCAAATAATATTTTAGTATACGTCCATAGAGTCTACTCATAGTACTTGTTACTGTTATACCTCTATAATTTTCACATTGGTACTTTTTTCCTTTTTTATGCATTGTCGGAAATGTATCCTAGTTTCCATTCTTCAGGAACTTTTTCACCATTTATAAATTTTGTAAGTAATTTTCTCAGTCGTTCAAATAAATGGTCGGATCCATGTTTTAATAGCTCCGCTGATATTCCTCCTGGACCACTAGATATTTTATTTTTTAATGATGAACATTAATTTTAATATCCTCTATGTCCAATTGTATATGTTCGTCTTCATTTATTTCTGGAATATTCTGAACGTTATCTAAATTAAATACCCTGTTTTCTGATAGTAACGTTTTAAAATAATTTCCTCATTCAGTCATAGGTATTGTTTGTACATTTGTTTGTCCACTTCTTTTATTTCTCAATTTTTTTTAAATTTTCCAAGATTCAGAACTTCGTTTTCTTCCAATACATACAATAATTACTAGATATATTTATAATTATTTTTCCTTTCACTTATTCAACTAAACATATAAACACATTCATTTTTATTTCTTTAGGCGTAGCAGCGCATGCCGGGTATTAGCTAGTATATGTGAGTAATATAAACGAGAGAATATACAGAAGTAAATGTAAATGGTTTGAACATGTAGAAAGAATGTCAAATACTCGTTTATCAAAACAGATATTTTATTATAGACCTGAAGGCCGAGATTTTTTTTTGTCTGATGTCACTAGATTGTCTTTTATGACATTTTCTGGTTTTATCCCCTGGCATTGGCGGAATCGTAATCCATTTCTTAGGATGGGGCACCTGGAAGGCGGAGTTTACGTTACCCGATGATGTGATGTGATAATGATAATTAAGTGCCAGGAGAGTTCTTAACCTAAATTCCAGACCATGCGCAACCACAGGAATAATTCCTTTTAAAGAAAAATGTTCGTCGTGTGACGGGAATCGAACCCGGGACCTCATGAACTGCAGTGAGAAAAGCTGACCACTAGGAAGACCTAAACGACTTGGAAGATCGGGCCAATAGGCTCATACCTTGCAAATGATGATGATATGATTTTTATTACAAACTATTCTCCTTGATAATTCTTCTCACAATTATTGTATTGTCACGGGTCCTTTACAAGTATTCAAAGTTTCAAGTCGATCCAATGATTTTAAGTGGGTGAAAATCGCGTTGAAAGATTCCGTTACAGATAGATACAGGTCAAGCTAATATAAAGCGTGTAAAAATAAAGCCTTTACCGTATTTGTGCAAAAGTGTAATTATGTCAGTACACCTGGAATGTTGCATCACATTTCGTGGGCGGTGTGCCTTGCGGTTTGTACCAGTTTACGCAACTATTTTTACAGTTTATAATCGCCCCCCTCCTTGCACGTGATGAAATACTTGTCCGATCTCTAGAGCTAATTACAGACCCTTCGGCCATCTGAATCATTGTTTAGTGGGATCAACTTCATCTCGACATGTGGTAAACGTAATTATTTCAAAATGTATCCTTGGTTGGACTATTCCTTTGTTAACCTGATTCCTTATTACGAAGTAGAATTTCATAGCTGCCTGTAATAAACACAATGGATTTTGTCCAATTACTGAATCACCCCTGGCATTCTGTTAATGCTAAAATAAGTATAATATTGACCAATGGCAGTGAAACCAATCTCTGAAGGGATATATAAAAATGTCCAATATTATAAGATATACTAATACAGAGTTTACCGCTGTGGTCTCGAGGTTGCATACTGCCTTGTCACGCAGCGGACCCGGGTTCGATCCCCGGTCGGGGCAGTTTTTCTGGGTGAGGTTATTATCGGAGTTTTTCCTCACCTGTAAGACAAATGTCAGGAAACCTTTAAGGCCCAAACGGTCCCCGAAATCATATGGCCATCATCGTCATTATCACCATCATCATCATCCTTCACCGGTGTGGAAAGCAACGGGAAGCTACCACACCTACAATTCCCTAGAAAAGCTGCAAGCATAGCATGAAAATGCTATGATTGCAGTGTAGGACCTGCCTTCGGGCAGAATTACTATGGATGGATAATACAGTGTGTCCCAATTGACAACTCTTTGAAACGTTATTTCTCAGCAACGAAATGAGACAGAAATACAATTTTTGTTTCGTATGATCCACAAGGTACTGGAAAAGCATAGGAACGCGTTCATCGTTCTTCACGTCTTTATAAACTACAATGGCGGCGAGATTATCATTCGATGAACGTAAGTGGATACTGAAGTGTTATTGGGAAGTGGAGAATGTTGTTGAAGTGCAACGACGTTGGATGGTTGAATTGGGGACACCACCACCAACAAGGGTAACAATAACAAGAATCCGAGACAAGTTTGAAGATGATGCAACAGTACTCTCGTTATCAGTCGAACGTCTCTTTCAACACATCTTGCACCGTTCCATCGTCTTCAAACTTGTCTCGGATTCCTGTTATTGTTACCCTTGTTGGTGGTGGTGTCCCAAATTCAACCTTCCAACGTCGTTACACTTCGACGACTTCTCCTTTTTCCAATACACTTCAGTATCCACTTACGTTCATCGAATGATAATCTCGCCGCCATTGTTGTTTATAAAGACGTGAAGATCGATGAACGTGTTGCTGTGTATTTCCAGTGTCTTATGGATCATACACATCAAAAATTGTATTTCTGTCTCATTTCGTTGCTGACAAATAACGTTTCAAAGAGTGTTACATCAATTTGGAACACTCTGTAGTGTAAAGAATATAACTTACCAACATATATGGCATTATTGATTTTGACAAGGCTTTTGACAGAGTGAATAGAAAGAAATCATGGGAAATATTAATGAAAACAGAGGCATTCCACAACATTTGGTTAAATTGATTTTAAAGTTTATATGTAGATAATAAAATATTAATTAGCATGGGTCATAAACACAAAACAATAAAAACACTGATAATAAACTGTGGGAGTAAACAAGGATACCCACTTTGACCATAACTTTTTAATATATATATATATATATATAATAATATATATATAGTCCAAAATTAGAGCACCAATTGGTATTTCTCCTTCCTATGTCTAATTCACTATATATTCATATAAAACGTAAACATGTGTCAGTACAGTCCTGTTCTGAACTGCAGATGGCATTTCGGCCATCTTACAACCATGCAGACGACCTATCAAACAGGGCACTGCAGTATAGTGTTTATTGCTTAGTCCAACATCAATGTTTGCTGTGTAAACATTTACTGCAGGTAGAGTATGGCACAGAGAAACCGCCTAGAAGATTATCTTTGTTGGAGGGCCATAGGAAGAATGAAGCAGGACAGAGTCAGGCTGATGGCCAGATGGCTTAATGTGAATCGTTTCTGTTGTTTCTCGGATGTGGCAACAGTTTTTTAGAGTCCGAAATGTCCCAAAGACCAGTTTCAAGGACGAACCAAAAGTGACATCGGAAAGAGAGGATGTTATTTCGGCTCTAAGGGCAAGACGGTTACCGTACGCCGCTTACTGCACTAGAACTGGCCATCTGACCTCACAACATCTGGAACATGTTGTATCGAGGGCAACAGTGTATAGACGGCTTCGGCAGAGAGGCCTTTATTGTCGGAGACCTGCTGATGCGCATTCAGAGAAGAGACCGTCTAGTGTGGATTCATCAACATGCCAACTGGACGATCGAACAGTGGACCACAGACGAGTCCAGATTTAGTCTTGAAAATGATTCTCGACGAATTCGCATCTGGAGAGAACCTGTAACGATTTCAAGACTCAAACATTGTGAAAAGAAACCAATTTGGAGGTGGCTCAATAATGGTGGGGCAAGGAATTCTGCTGATTACTCGAACACCTCTTCATGAAATTGTACGGGTACATCGACAAGGTTTAACTGCTGTCAGGTATCGTGACGAGGATCTTGGCACCTCAGTGTGCGGTTGTTTCGCGGTGCTGTGGGCCCAGACTCTTACTGATGGATGATAATGCTCGTCCTCATAGAGCACAGGTTGTTGATGAGTTCCTGGAAACTGAAGATATTGTACGCATGGATTTGGCCTGCTCGCTCTCTCCGATTCGAATCCTAAAGAGCATGTCTGGGATGCACCAGGAAGGACGAAGTTGCTTCACGTGAACATCCACCAACCACTCACCCAGGCCTTGCGAGTTTCTCTGGAGGAGAATGGGTGTTATTGCCTCAAAATGAGATTGCTGATATTATTCGCAGCATGCCACGCCGTTGTGAAGCCTGCATTGCTGCCAGAGGTGGTCACACCCAAATGCTGAACACACTAAAATGTTTTCTGGATGTGTTTGATAATCACTAATTTTTTTACTGGTATGCACGAATGTTGCAGCTGTTTACTTTCTTTATTCTTCTGGCTGTTTATACTTTCGTATCACTTGTTTATACTATTTTCTGGCAAAATACACCCACAAAGATGAAATTTCGTTTGTTGCTTTAATTTTGGGCACTAGCATAGATGATGCCATACTGAATTGGCAATTGTGTTGAACTGAACATTTTTAAAATTGACAATATTTTATTAGATACTTTTTGCAGACGATCACGTTGTGATTGTGATATCTGAGACAAATTAAGTAAAATATGTGAAACATACAACTTGAAAATATCTCTACTCTAAAAACAAAAAGTTTTAGCTTTTCCAGGGCATGAGCCAGTAAGAGTAAAATCCAATGAGAGAATATAAGCTTAGAACAAGTGAGCCAATTTTAATTACCTGGGATACCAATGTATCATATAGAAAAGTGAATACATTAAAACTAAATAAATGTAATTATATGTGTGGCGCCATTAAACGAAGTCTCAAAGGAACTAGAAAGGAGACACTTTTAAATTTTATAAAAACAATGGCGGTTCCAACACTACATATCTTACTATATGGATCGGAACACTGGGTCTTAACCAAAACCAGGGAACGAAGAATAGAAACGTCAGAAATGAGGTTTCTGAGTGTGGCTGGCTATACAATAATGGATCAAAGGCGAAGTGAGGATATACGAAGAGAACCTGAATATATTCAAACTATTGGATAGAATTACACAATACAGAGACGAATGATGGATCACATCAAATAGAATGGATAACAATAGAATTCCGAAAAGATTCCTCATTACAAACCACTAGGACGAAGAAATGTAGAAATGTAGGAAGACTCAGTAATATATGGATAGACCAATTCTAACATGAGATCGGAAACAGACCTTAAGATCTATTCTTGATGCTGATGACGAATAATATTAATAATAATAATAATAATAATAATAATCACCTTCCTTCCATGTATTAAGCCTGGTGACTCGTTACGGTCTCTTGCCATCTTTTGAGTGGTCTTTCCAAAGATCTCCTTCCTCTGGGATAACAATTCAAAATCTGACGAAGATGCGAGATCGATCCATTCGCTGCATGTGTGTAGCTATACAAGTGATTTGAAGTTCTCGAAGGATATCTAACGTCTAACTAACTTTGTATTCTTCACATGAACTTCATTTCGCTACCTGTTATTCTGCTTATATCTCTTTTTCATATAGTCCAAGCTTCACTTCCATAGCTAAGCATTGGTTTCGCTAAGGTTTTATAAGCTCTTAGCGTTTGTATGCCTTTTACTAAATAATAATAAATATTATTCATTCATTTTGAGAATTTTCCTCATCATTGAGGTTTTCTCCAACCAATCTTAGAAATTACTATATATATATATATATATATATATATATTATATATATAACTATGGACTTACAGACTATGAGTTATAAATATCAATAGGAAATAGTGAACATTAAGCTTTTCTCCAAGACATACTCCATAAACCAACAAAAATGGGACATAAATTCGACTTACTCAGAAAATAGCTTAGTTTGCGCAGTTCCTGAACTTTTGTTCTATATTCAGATGTTTCCTCACCTGTAAGATATTTTATTGTAACCCACTTCTGAATTTTGTCTTCCATCTTGCATTCTTATTATGTGTCCATGCCGTTTTTTTTTTTTGTTCAATGCACCTGTTTGTCATTCAATAAGGTGTGTCTTGGTCTTCCTTTTCTGTTCTTTGTTTCAATTTTCCACAGAGCAAGACTAGTGGTAGAGCTGCTACCTTACAGCCTCTAGTCAGGCGTTCAAAATATGGAATTTCCTCCATATCCGATGGAACGGTTATACCGCCGTGACTCGGTCCCCATTACCTCTTTTAAGAAGAGATTCAAGTTGAGCCTCAACTACAAATAAGAAGAATTCAGATTCCATTATTGTTTTAATTTCAGCCTTCTCAACTCTAGGATTAATTTTGAGAACACTGTGTTATTAGTATTTATAGACTTAATTTAGCTTTCACAGTAAAGATTTTAAGTTAAATTAAACTAATAACCTTCAAAGTTATAAATAGTTAGTTAAAGTAGGGTGTACCACGTGCAGGTGAGGTTGAGAATTCGGTGGAGAGGTTATAGAATGCACATCAGTACCTCTTACACCCCCATGATTGGTTTTGTTCAATGCTACCTGTTTGTCATTCAATGAGGTTGTTCTTGGTCTTCCTTTTCTGTTCTTTCTTTTTAATTTTCCACAGAGCAAGACTAGTGGTAGGGCTGCTACCTTACAGGCCTCTAGTCAGGCGTTCAAAATATGGAATTTCCTCCATATCCGATGGAACGGTTATACCGCCGTGACTCGGTCCCATTACCTCGTTAGTTAAAAGCAGGGTGTTACCACGTGCAGGTGAGGTTGAGAATTAGGTAGGAGAGGTTATAGAATGCACATCAGTACCTCTTACACCCCCATGATTGTTTTTGTTCAATGCCACTGTTTTGTCATTCAATGAGGTTGTTCTTGGTCTTCCTTTTCGTTCTTTCTTTCAATTTTCCATTCGGGGTTACGCTGCCTTCTGTGATCAATCTCATCCATTACATTTCTTTCTGCATTCATCCATTCTAATTTCTGTATTTCTAATTTATTTAATAATAATAATAATAATAATAATAATAATAGCTTTATTTTAATAATAATAGCTTTATTTTACTTGGCAGAGTTAAGGCCTTAAGGCCTTGTCTACCACTCAACCAGGTTTTAAAAAAATACAAAAAAATAGTCTTACATCTAAATTACAATATATATATACAAACTATTAAAGTTATGAATACAATGCAATTAATATTTATAATGTATTTTGATTTACTCTCAATTTAACGAATTAAATATATAATATGTACAAGATATATTAAAAAAACGAGGAAAAGATTAATGACATAGTCATCATCATCTGCATTCATGGATTAGGTCTGTTGACCCGTTCCGACTTCGCCCATTCTTTCTAGGTCTGCCACATCTCGGGTGCCTTTAGGTTTGTATTTTGTTATTTGTTTTGGATATCTATCTTCATTCATTCTATGTGTTGCTTCCATTTTTGTCTATATGTATCTATTTATCAGTTATTGCAAATATTTCCAGTTCCTGTCTTATTTCTGTGTTCTTGATTCTGTCTTCCTTAGTGCACACTTTAACAGATCTCAAAAATTTCATTTCTGCCGCCGTTATCCTACTTAGATCTTGTTTTTTTATGTATCCAGGCTTCTGATCCATAGATGACATAGTATAAATTAAATAAATAGAGAAAAATAATTATTAGACAACAGGTAACTATAAGCGTGACTTAAAGGTGCCAAGTGTGCGGCAACCCCTGATATCTTGAGCATGGAGATTCCAGGAGCGGGCAGAGGTACTGTGAAGGAAGTAGAATAGGAGGAGTGCTATGAAGGGGAATTGTTAGCAGACTGCTATCTTGTGACCTAGTGTCAATATTGTGGTAGAGGATAACTTCTCAAATCTGGACGCCAGGTAAATAGGAATGTAGGAATTCAGAAGCTTGAAAAGTAGTGAAAGAGAGTGCAATTTACGTCTGTCAGTAAGACGGAGCCAAGAGAGGTTATTAAAGTGTTCGGAAATATGGTCATAAGGCGAATATTGAAATGTCATTAAACATTTCAGGTGTTCTCCTCCTGGCATTGGCGTATTGTAACCCACTTCTGAGGTTGGGGCGCCTGGAAGGCGGGGTTACGCTGCCCCAATGATATGATGGGTGATGATGATGGGTAATGATGCACCAGGAGAGGCCTTAAACCTAAACTTAATCTAATGAGGTGAATATGATATTGATGATAATGATGGCCAGATGATGTTCGGGGACCGTTTGGACCCTTAAGTTTCGTGACATTGTCTTACAAGTGAGGAAAAAACCCCGAAGAAACCTTACCCAGGAAACTTGTCCTGAGAGGGGATCGAACCCGGGTCCACTGCGTGACAAGGAACACACTACCTTGAGACCACAGCGGTGGACAGTAAATGATAGTTTGTCTTTATTATTGGCATTAAACATAGTTAACATCATTGACAGAAGTTTATAGTCATATAAATTTCCAAACCACTCGAATAGTTGTATGTAAAAACCATACATACTTATTCATGTTGTTTTACTGTAAAATAAATAACTTGTGATTTATTATATACTACACAAGACATTGTTTATTATATGACATTGATTTTCAAATGTCTTAGATACGTCATTTAAAGAAGAGAAACAAAATACTGCAGCTTCTTGTATTAACAAATGATTGCTATTGGAATATAAATAAGTTGATTTCTTATGTAGTCGCCCTTCGCTTCAAAACAATATAAACCAGTCGGATGTTCTGGAATTTACTAAATTCATTTTGGTGAATTCCAAATGAAGCTATTCTAGTTGAATTCATGACAGTATTAATAATAATAATAATAATAATATAATAATAATAATAAAATAACAATATAACAGATAATGGAATTCTACGAAAACAGAAGTAAAGCTCCAGTGGATACTATGACGTGGATTGATGAAGTCAAAAAGAACTTAAAATTGGCAGGAATTACTGAAGAAGATATCCCAAACAGAGATATATTTACAATTAAGGTGAATAGTGGCAAGTCGACCAAGACCAAATCGAAGAAAAAAACTGGAACAACTTGGACACATGATAGAAAACAAGCTCATAGCAAAAGAATGAAAAAAAAATTGAGCTCAAAGGAAACGCCTCTAAGTACTTTGCGTAGTCCTACATGGGCTCATCCGCAATCATAAAAATAATAATAATAATATTTTTATTTTGAGAATTTTCATCATTGAGGGTTTTCTCCAACCAATCTTAGTAATTAACACGAATTAAAAATAAATAAATGTAAATGACTACGGACTTATAGACTATCAGTTTGCAACAAACATTCACAAATTTTCCTTAATTAAAGTTCTCCATCGTTCTCCGTGTCTTCATCTGTTACACCAAATTTCCTCATTGCATTTTGAATGTTGTTCTTCCAGGTTGTTCTTGGTCTTCCTTTTCTCTTCCTTCATTCAATTTTCCATGTATAGACGGCCTTTGGTAGTCTTCCATCCTGCATTCTTCTTACGTGTTCATACCATTTTAGCCTTCTGTGTTCAGTCTCACATCACAAGAAATTATTGTACCTACATGAGAACTGGAATACTAGTTGTATTTTTATCTTCGTTGAATATACCTCTCATACTCGTAGTATATAACATGGAAGATATTTGTCCAAGATTTTACGACCAGCTGCGATTCTGAGTAAATTGCTCGCAAAGAAGAATACATCTGTCATTATCAATGATGATAGTGACGATGATTAAGGGAGGCAGTGAAAATCTTCATCGGCCAGTAACGAACGTAAATGACACAGCACCAAAAATTGATCGAAAGTATAATTATATCTTAATAAAATTTAGATAAAATGTGCAAAAAAATTATATTTTTAACTATGTTCCACCTCTTCGATCGACTTGGAAAAATGATATGTTGTAGAAAGAAGTCAGATTGCCTAATAGAAAGAAAAAAACTCGTAATTGTATCTCGTGAGCGAGTGACCGAAAAAAAATCACGAAAACTAAAATAATTCTTTTTCAGGTAGTTACGTTCGTGGGATTGAGTTCTCGATTTTTGCTGTGAATCGCCTGGAACATATTTACAACATGTATTTTTTTCATATAAATCGGTCCAGTAGATCCTGAGAAAAAAAATCGCCAAAAATACTAGTTGTATTTTATCTTTGTTCCTAGTGCAGCTGCAGGGTCCTAATTTGGTGTGAGTTTGTAACCCATCAGACGCAACTTTTAGCCAAAATTTGGAACGAATACACGTGGGGGCCGCTCACCCCTAACTTCGCCGGCTATGGCCTTTGTTCGCATTGGACAGATTTCCGCATTGCTCACATTCCGGATGAAACAAGTTTTACTGTATACTTTTTGTTTCAAAACATTTTTCTGAGTGTTATTTTCATTAATAAAATCTAGATTTTGCAGATGACCAGGTATTAATAGTACAAGGCCACGATGACATAGAATATATGGCTAAAAAACTAAAAGAAGAATATGACAAATGGGGACTTAATATAAACATTGAGAAAACTAAATATCTGTGTATAGGAGAAGAAATGGAAAATATAAATTTCAACAATGGAGAAGAACTAAAACCTAATATTGAATGCACTTATTTAGGAACAAAATTAGACCATTCAGGCGATAACACAGTGGAAATTAAAAATAGAATCGCACAAACAAAACAAGCAATACATGTTTTAAACTCTGTTTGGCGGAGCAAAAAAATTACAAAAAATAGAAAATTACAAATATATCAAACCATAATTCAGAGTATTTTAACATATGGTGCTGAAGTCTGACACATTCCTACCAGGGAAATGAAAAGAATTTTAAGTACAGAAATGGATGTTTTAAGAAGATCAGCTGGAAAATCTAGAATGGATAGAATACGAAATAAAGAAATAAGGGAAATTATGGGTGTAGAAGAGAAGCCGGACATCATAGACATTATGGAAAGAAAATATTACAGTGGTACGGCCATGTCAAAACAATGCCAGAGCCAAGATTGGCAAAAATTGTTATGGAATGGATCCCAATGGAAAGGAGGAAGAGAGGAAGACCGAAGAAACTTGGGTAGAAGGGGTACAAGCAACTATGAATATCAGAGGAATGGAGGAAGATCAATGGATGGACAGAGAGGAATGGCGTTTGCTTTCCGGAAGACGGCGGCAGCTGCCATGATACCGGATGATGATGATGAAAAATCTAGCCGTAAGTATATTTGCTGTTAAGAACTCTAAGTATGATTTTGTTGTAAAATAGTAAAAGCGAGTATGACTGGCGATGTTTCCTTGAAAATGAGTACAGTTTGGCGGTGGGAATATGCACATTGTTAATAGGGATACTCACATGTCGGTTGCATTAGTATTCGCACCACGCACGCGGCCTGATGCTCGCTACCGGCAACTTGCTCCAGGGACCTGTCCCTAGGCGCTTCACACGTCCACTCATTCATAAACATCACCTTTATTTTCACCAACACGCATTTTCAACTGTCAACTATTTAAAGAAAAAACAAATGTTATTTTTAATCTTTCAATAATAAAATTCATATCAAATTCCGTTAAGGTAAATACACTCTAATTCAACCCAGGAAGTTACTACAGACCTTATGGGCTATGTCAGTGTCCCCCTACGTACAGGGGATAGATATTGCCAAACTCATAATAACGGTATCTATTAATTAAATAAAAATAAAACTTAGTTTTATTTAATTTTCATATTTATTGAATGGGGAATGACAGACGTGCATGGAAGCTTCTTGTAGGAAAACCAGAGGGAAAACGCCCAGTTGGTAGACCAAGAATGAGGTGGGAGAATAACATTAACTATGATTTGAAGGAAGTAGATTATACAGGGGATGATTGAAAACATTAGCTCAGGATAGGGATGCATGGAGAGCTTATGTCCGCGCGGCCATGAACCTACTGGTTCGATAGTGCCAGTGAGTGAGTTAGTTATTTATTAAGATATAATTCAGTGGCAGCTGTTATGTTAAATTATGAATTGTGTTCCAACTGATCTAAGCTACAATACAACAATAATTTATTTAATTTTTTTTAATTTAACAAAGGCGATTCATTCAAATCAAGTTGAGAATTTAATTACAATTTAATTACAAAATTAGTAATAAAATGTTAAATTCTCAACTTGATTTGAATGAATCGCCTTTGTTAAATTTAAAAAAATTAAATAAATTATTGTTGTACTGTTGCTTAGATCAGTTGATATGTACTATAATAACACAATTCATAATTTGTTAACATGTCTGAAGAAGGTACAGTGTACCGAAACAGCTGTCACTGAATTATATCTTAATAAATATGAAAATCAAATAAAACTAAGTTCTATTTTTATTTAATTGATAAATAGGGATTTTCATCAAGTAAACACCCACTCAATTGATTATATAACGTATTTGTTTAGGGAGGGGTTGAAGGGCAAGGCTAGCAGTACTTTCTCCAACTCTATGCTCTATACATTTAAAAAACGTAGTTTTTCTTTTACGACACGCAAACTAGTTTTATAGTAAATATGAGAGTCGACACTTTCGCACAGGATAGTACAGATCTGCACTAGCTCAGTGACAAGTTGTAACTGTTTTTTTTTTCTTTAATAGGGGGTGGCTTGGACGTCTACAACTTACAACTATGTACCTGTTGTGTTGCAATCTTCAGTTTTGTATAAGGATTTCTCTCAAGAAAATACCGTTAAAATTGCAATCCAGTTCCCTTTTCTAAACACGCAGTAACTTCCTGGCTTGAATCTGACTGTAGTCATAAAATAAAAATTATAATTAAAAATGTACCTGTTGGCCGGTACCGTCGTCCTTATCTTTGTTAAAATTATGTATTTTAAATATTATTTGGAGGTCTTTCGGAAGTCAACTTCCATCATCAGCACGACGAGTATGCGCTACTAGTTGATGTATCTAAGATGTTGTAGACGTCGATGGTTTTTAATATGTCGCTAGTAGGAACTGACGCATCCTGCTGATCATGGAAGTTAAATTCCGAAAGGCCTCCGAATAATATTAAAAATACTTCATTTTAATAATGTTGAGATCAACAGCACCGGCCAACAGGTACATTTATAATTTTTATTTATATATGTATATATTCATCTATCTATCTATCTTCGGATTTTTTACAGCTGCTGTCGTCTTCCCGTGCCAAACTTGCAAAGCCTACGATCTTGTGCATCTTCAATGCTTGTATTGCTATCTTCATGCTTTGTTTCCATGTTAACTTTGGTCTTCCTTTTTTCTTCTTTCAGGTCGGTTGCTAGTTGTTTTGGCCATCGCTCATCTTGCATTCTTAAAACATGTCATAACCATTTTAATTCTCTCTCCTCAATTATTTCAATTAAGCTTTCTTCTGCTTCCAATGTTTCTAATTTCCTTATTTTGACTTTCTGGCGCTTCTGCGTAAATAATCCATTTCTAGAGCTATTTTTTAGTACTTATTGATTGATATTATTTTGCTACTCAATTCAATTCAATGTTTTATGTTCTCTTTGCCTGTACCTTCAATGTTATCCATAATTATTCCCAAATATTTAGTTTGTTTCATTTTCTTTATTTGAATTCGTTCTTTCAACATTAATTTTTTTCATTGCTATTTATTGTCAACTATTTTTTTGTTGTTGTAAATTTACTGTGAGATCCCCGATTCATATGAGTTTATCAACTTTTTTTTATCATGAATTTCATTGAATATATATAAACTGCATATTTTAGCCAATTCCGAAGGAATGAAGATATTGAAGTACAAAATTTATTCAATTTTTGTTTACATATCTTCATTGATCCTTCGAAAAATGTTGTAAACAATTGGATAAGTAGTTTTTGAGAAAATTGTTCCAAGACAATACTTTTAGAAAGTTGCTTACTTACTTACTCACTGGCACTATCGAACCCGTAGATTCATGGCCGCGCGGACATAAGCTCTCCATACTCTCCCGAACTAATGCTTTCCAATCATTACTTTTAGGAAGTTCGATTTTTTATTTTATTTGAAATTGCCCATGAAGAAATACGTCTAAGAAGTTAACCAGAGTGTTCACGAAGACTATATATATGTGTATTTGTATTCTAAGTAAAAAGAAGAAAGAGAGAGAGAGAGAGAGAGAGAGTTAACGCTTGAACCCGATACTCTAGGCTAACTTTATACGCTAGCGCGATACGAAGTTCCCTACTCAGCCTTCCAGTGCAAACATAATTTTTTCTTTCCTTATACTATATACAATTCTCTATCGTACATCGCCCGCAGTGCCATCTGACGGCTTGTATAACAAGAAAGCATTTTTAATCACAATATTTTTTTTATAGCATTAACGCTATTTCGTTTCATATTATAATTCAATTTTGACATTTAGCAATGAAGTCCAAATATTGCATGAAAAGAAAATTAACGCCCAAACCGGGATTTGAACTCGAGAACTCTTCCTTTATACGTTGGCGATATAGGCCTAAACTTCGCTACTCACGCACAAACATCAATATTTATTTTCTTATCTATTCTTCCAGTTATATTATATGGATGCGAAATGTGATTTCTTATTTTAATGGAGAACAGATTATTGCGAGTATTTGAGATTAAAGTTCTTAACAAAAAAGAGGCGAACTGACAAAGTGAATGGAGAAATATAAATAACAGTGAGGTAGGCCTAGAAGATTTTTCGGGAAGCCAAATGTAATATCTATCTATCTTCGGGTTTTTACAGCTGCTGCCGTCTTCCCGTGTCAAACCTCCAAAGCCTACGGTCTTGGGCATCTTCGATGCTTAGCCCTCTAGTTTGCATTACTGTCTTCATGTTTTCCTTCCATGTTAACCTTGGTCTTCCTCTTTTCTTCTTTCTCTTTGGATGCCATTCATATAGTTGCTTCGGCCATCGCTCATCTTCCATTCTTAAAACATGTCCTAACCACTTTAATTCCTTTTCCTCAATTCTTTCAATTATGCTTTCTTCTGCTTCCATTATGTTTCTAATTTCCTTATTTGTGACACGTTCTAATTTAGACTTTCTGGCACTTCTTCGTAAATAATCCATTTCTAGAGCTATTAGTCTATTTTTGTAGTACTTATTGATTGTCCATACCTCACTTCCGTACATTGCAACAGATTCCACCAATGTTTTACCAATATATTTTTTTGTGTCTTTCCAAATGCTTATCCCACCATATGGAATTTAATGATGATATTATTTTGCTACTCAATTCAATTCTATGTTTTATGTTCTCTTTTCCTATACGTTCGATGTTATCCATAATCATTCCCAAATTGTTAGTTTGTTTCACTTGCTTTATTTGGATTCCTTCTTCCAATATTAAATTTTCTCTTTCATTGCTATTTATTGCCAGATATTCTGTTTTTTGTAAATTTACTGTGAGACCCCATGATTCATATGTGTTTTTCAAACTTTTTATTATGAATTCCATATCAAATTTGTCTTGCGCTAAAACCAGTTGATCATCGGCAAATTGTAATGTCAGCAAAAATCTGTTGCCTATTGGGATCCCCATACCTTTGCAGCTTTGTTTCCATTTCGTTAATATAAATTCTACATAAATATTAAATAAAAATTGGTGATAGACTGCACCCTTGTTTCAATCCCTTTGAGGTTTTTATAGGATTAGACATTTTATTTCCCATTTTAACATAAGCGGAGTTATCTTTATAGGTTTGTTTAATAATTTCTATTAGGTTTCTGTCAATATTGTATTTCTCCAATACTTCCCATAATTTGTTCCTCGGAATTGAGTCATAAGCTTTCTCTAAATCTATCATTGTCAAATGGATTTCTTCTCCAACTGCAGTCCGTTTTTCAATTAACTGTTGTATTGCAAATATATTGTCAACACATGACCTTCCTGGTCTGAATCCATTTTGATCTTCTCCTAATTTGTCTTTAACATCTTTTTGTAACTTTGTTTTTAATAACTTCGTAAATATTCTATATAATGTGTTATTTATACTTAGTCCTCTGTAGTTTTTTGCGTCTCTTCTATCGCCCTTCTTGTATATTGGTACAATGTAGCTTATTTTCCATTCATCAGGAATCTTCTGTATTGCAATGCACTTATTAAACAAGTCCCTCAATCTACCTATTAAATTTTTTGGGCCATATTTAATTAACTCATTGGGTATGTTTCCCGGCCCTGGTGCCTTTTTATTCTTTAGGGTCTGAATTTCTAATTCTATATCTATTGTATCAAATTCCAGGGCGTTCATTTCTATAGTTGGAATTTCTGTTGTTTCCATAAACTCATTTCTAGTTTCTGACAGTAAAGCTTTGTAATGTTTTTTCTGCGTCTGATTTTGCTAACAAATTTATCTTGCTGGATCCTTGGTTGGTTTTCAGTGTTTTTAGAAATCTCCATACTTCAGATGATTGTGATCCTCCTATATAACTTTCTATTTCTTGGCATTTGCTTTTCCATATTTGTTTTTTTCTTCTATCACTTTCCTTTTAACTTTGGCGTTTGTTCTCTTGTATTCTATCCAATTTTCTGTTGTTTTATTTGCCAACCATTCTAAGTAGCATTTTTTCTTCTTTTTGGTTAATTCTTCAATATCATCATTCCACCAATCTTGTGTATTTTGTTTTTTATTTATTGTACCTAAAGATTCTTTTGCTGCCGAATGTATTATTTCCTTTAATTGATTATATTCTTCTTCTATGTCTTCCTTGTAATCCAAATTCTCAATTTTAATCCTCAGTCTTTCTTTATATAAGTTTTTGATACTATCCTGATTAAATAAATACAGTTTAAATTTTTCTTCCTGCTTCAGTTGCATTGTTGATTCCCTTGCTTCATCATGCACTTTTTTCCCTGTAAGGAATTGGGAATGATCTGTGCTGTGAGTAGATAGTGGTCAGAACCACAATTTGCTCCTCTTTAACCCTTGAGTCCTTAATAAATAAGGAAGTATTTTGCTTTACAATTATGTAGTCTATTATTGATTTCTGATTGAGACTAGGTCGTTCCCAAGTAAATTTATGAATATCCTTATGATCGAAAAATGTGTTTACTATCTTTAATTTATGTTGTTTGCACATCTCTATGATTCTATTTCCATTATCGTTGACTTCTTGTTCCCCATATTTTCCTACTGCTTCATCATTGTTTCTTCTATCCACTTTCCCATTTAAATCTCCCATTAGTATTAATTCTTCATTACTTCGTATTTTCTCTATTTGTTCCACTAATACTGAATAGTACTTTTCTTTCTGACTCTGTGCAGCATCATCTGTTGGTGCGTAGACTGCTAAGAACACCATTGTTCTTCCCATAGCTTCATTTTAATCTTTAGGCATCTTTCATTAATATATTCATATTCTACTCGTATTATGTTTTTACTGTATTTCTTTTTTACAAACATTGATACTCCTGCTTTAGCTCTTTTTGATTTATTTACACCTGACCAAAAATGTATGTAGTTTCCTAAATATGAATTTCCCGATCCTTTCTTTTTTGTTTCCGTCACTGCTGCAATATCTATATTGTTCTAGAATAATTCTCCTGCTACTTCATTAACTTTGTTTCTAATTCCTCGTACATTCCACGTGCCTATATTCAATTGCTTTTGTCTTTCATACTTTTTTCTGTCCGGCTTTGATTGATTTGGTCTTTTAGCATTTTGCTTTTTTTCTAATGTGTGGGGAGCTGGCCCACAGCATAAACCCCCAACCTGGAGGACCAGGAAAATTTCTGTCTGGGTTTTCCTCCCATAGCCTTTGAAGATCCCTCTTCACCCCAAGGCAGTGTTTCTCTATTTCCCTTAGAGATAGGGTTGCCTCTTCCGCCAGATCCGCCGTGTTGAAGAACTCCTTCTGCGCCGACTCTGCCGTTGAGGTCTTCACCGTAACCCTGGCTAGGGGCCCTTACAGAGTACTATCAGTCGGAGCCAACTGAACCCTGTTTTTTTAACGAGGTTGTTACTCCTCCCCCTCCTCCTTTCTCATCCGGGCTTGGGACCGGCCATGGCGGAGTTGCCAAATATAATAAATGTTAAATCTTGTAGACTGCTATTTGCAGGTCATGTGGCACGAATAATGAATTAAAAGGAAAACGTAGGGAAACCAGACTGAAATTACTAAACAATTACACCAGGAAATTGATGGGAGAATAAAAATGATCATGGTTTGAGGAAGGTGAATTATACAAGGGATGATTGGAAAACATTAGCTCAGGTTAGGAATATATGGAGAGCTTACGTCCGTGCGGCCATTAACCGTCATGTTCGATAGTGCCGCCGAGTAAATTCGTTAGCCATCGGAATGCTTGGATACGAGTTCGAAATAGCCTCAATCACGAATTAACTGACCAACTCACTGGCTCTATCGAACCCGTAGGTTCATGGCTTTCAGTACATCCCAATCCTGAGCTAATATCTTCCAATAATGCCTTGTATAATCTTCTTTAAAATCTTCTTCTTCTTGTTTCAATGGCGCTACAGCCCATAGCGGGCCTGAGCCTTCTTGATACGAGATCTCCAATCTTCTCTATCCAATGCTCTCTGTTGTCAGTTCCTGCAGTTCAGCTGTTGATGACAATCTTCCTTCACGGAGTCCACCCAACTTTTCTTGCGTTTTCGTACTGGCCGCTTCCCAAACATCTCCTCCATCATCACTTTCTTTGTATGCCATTCTTTATCCATTCTTTGATCGTGTCCGGCCATCGCAATTTTTTTTCTAATTTCACAAGAGTTGATAAATCAGGTTCCTTAAAAATATCATATAGCTACCTTTCTCAAATTATTTCTTTCTAAAGTGTTAATTAATTTCTTAGAGCTCTTTGTTACAGTCCAGGTTTCACTTCTATATACCAATATTGGACGTGTTCAGGTTTTATTTATATCGTCTTATTTTAACTTTACTAAAGATAAAACATTGGCAGTTCCTGCATTACTTTATGGGAGCGAAACTTGGGTAATGACCAAAAAATTGCAAAGTAGAATACAAAGCGCAGAAATGAACTTCCTTAGAAGAACAAAAGTCTGCACGAGATAGGAATGAAGATATAAGAACAGAGTCAAATATATATCCATTGAATGACAAAATCAGAGAATATAGAGAGAAATGGTTTACACATGTGGAAAGAATGAATGTATCAAGATTACCAAGAGCAGTATTCAACTTCAAGCCAAGAGGTTCAAGGAATGTAGGAAGGCCAGTGAAAAAATGGACAGAACAAGATGTGAAGCGGTACAGGCAATTTGCCTAGCCCGTGAAGTGAAGATGAAGAAGAAAGGTAATTTTGGATTTTAGGATTAATGTTATTCTTCCGCCTCATTCTTGATCTACCAATTGGGCGTTTTCCCCCTATTTGTCGTACAAGAAGCTTCCATGGCCCTCTTTCATTGCCCTTTCGTGCCACATGTCCAGCCCATCGCTGTCGATGAAACTTAACTGTTCTTATATTTGGTATATTATAAAGATCATGTAATTCACTGTTATGAAGCCTTCTCCATTCGCTCGTGTATTCATCTCTCTTTGTCCAAACATTTTCCTAATATATTTATTCTATACATAGGAACGAAGAATATAAACGTCAGAAAAGAGATTTCTATGGAGTATGGCTGGCTATACTGGCACAAAGAGTAGGGTGCGTGTACAAAAACAGTTTTCAGATACTTCTGAAATCCATAATGGGTTGAAACAAGGAGGTGCACTATCTCCTCTACTATTTAATTTTGTACTGGAACATGCCATCAAATCTTTAGAGGATGAAGAAGGCCTACAACTCAGTGGTATTAATAAGCTGTTAGTTTATGCTGATGATGTATTATTGGTCGATAGCGAGGAGATACTAAAGGACAACACGCACACACTATTGAGTAATACTAAGAAATTGGGTCTGGAAGTAAATATTAAAAAAACTAAATACATGGCCACAGATAGAAATACATTATACGATGGAAATGGACAGCTACTGACAAATGAGGGGAATTTTGAGGAAGTGTCTGAATTCAAATACTTAGAAACAATCATCACAAATAGGAATGAGATGCACAAAGAAATTAAATATAGGCTCAATTCTGGAAATACGTGCTATTATGCATTACAGAGACTCTTGACTTCTCAAATCCTTTGAAAAAATGTAAAAATGAGCATAATTAAAACTATTATTCTACAAGTTATATTATATGGATGCGAGACATGGACTCTTACTTTAAGGGAGGAAAGGAGATTACGATTATTTGAGAATAAAGTTCTTAGGAAAATTTTTGGAACAAAGAGAGATGAACAGATAGGTGAATGGAGGAGACTACATAACAGTGAACTACATGGTCTTTATAGGAAGCCAGATATAATGAGAACAATTAAGTCTTGTAGACTACGATGGACAGGACATGTGGCACGAATGGGGAATGAAAAATGTGCATGGAAACTTCTTGTAGGAAAACGAGAAGGAAACGCCCAGTTGGTAGACCAATAATAAGGTGGGAGAATAACATTAACTATGATTTGAGGGAAGTAGATTATACAGGGAATGTTTTGAAAACATTAGGATAGGGGTGTATGGAGAGCTTATGTCCGCGTGGCCATGAACCTACGGGTTCGATAGTGCCAGTGAGTTAGTTAGTTATGGCTGGTTATACAAAAATAGCTCGAAAACGGAATCAAATATAGGCCTATGAGGAGAATTAATATAATATATTCAAACTGTTAGATAGAATTGCACAATATAGAGATGAATGGTGGGACCACATCAATAGAATGAATAACGATAGAATTCCGCAACAGATTCTTCATTACAAACCACTAGGACAAAGAAATGTAGGAAGACCCAATAAAAGATGGACATACCATTTCTAGGAAGGGATCGGAAGAGACCTTTAAGGTCCAAACTTGATGCTGCTGATGATGATGATGATACACGTAATCGGAAAGAGAGGATCGTATTCTTAGTGTTTTGTTTCTACTTGCCCTACTGTGATGCTGAAGTTAAATGGCAAATAAATAGACACGTTGCCACCTGCGGTAGAGTGCGTGTTGCATTCCCTGTGGAACATGGACAATGGGAGTCTGTAAAATGCATGATGACACCAAAACGTGTTTTTCCCCTCGAGCTTTTCAATTTGTTTTGCGTGGCAATAGAATCGATTAGATTTGCATAGCAGTGCATAGCCAAGCTAATCGAGAGCTCTACTTCCTGTTTAACACATGTCCGTTAATTGCTTTCAGCTAATTTGTCTTTAATTGGAAGATAATTGCATTGCTAGATTCTGGCAATCAGCCGCTTTTTAAAAAGCATATACCTTCCAAGAGCATATGAATGCGTTAATTAATGTACATTCAGAGATGTATAACCTGAACTTGAGGACCTATAAAATGCCCATAAATGACCTTTTAAAAGACCTAACGATATCCTACAAAATTCCTTAAAGACCGGAAAAATGACGCAAAAAGTGTTGCAGTTGCTGAGGATAGGATAAAATAAACTTTGCTACCTTCTCCTCATGCTCGAGGTAATTTTTACAAAGTGGCAACTTCTTAGAAAATTTGAAGCTGAAATACAGTAGTTCAGGCAGTTAGTAGGCTAAGTAACTAACTCACTGGCACTATCGAACCCGTAGGTTAATGGCCGCGCGGTCATAAGCTCTCCATACATCCCTATCCTGAGCTAATGTTTTCCAATCATCCCTTGTATAATCTACATGCCTCAAATCAGAGTTAATGTTATTCTTCCACCTTATTCTTGGTCTACCAACTTGGCGTTTTCACTTTGTTTTTCCTACAAGAAGCTTCCACGCACGTCTTTCATTTCCCATTCGTGCCACATGTCCTGCCATGTCAGTTGGCTGGTGGTTAAAAATAACGGGGTATTTTGTAAGGGTTCAATAGTTTTTCTCGGAACAAAAGTGTTTTGAACATCAAAATAATTTAAACGATAAAACTAGATAGTTTTTTTAATAATTATGCGAAATATATTCATTTAGTAAAAAAAATATAAAGTTGCAAAAATAATTAACCAGACCTAAAAAAAAGACTAAAAAAGGACCAGTAAGTCAAACAGTGACAGAACTCACCATTTTCTAGCCTACATTGACCCAAAAAAATATATAGGCCTATTTACTATGTTCGGCCTTGTCATCAGATATACAATAAAAGAGGATTTTTCCTCAACTTTCGAGCCCTACATATAACATAACTTCAGTAAGACTGGGCATATATCTGATTGGAATACAGGGGGAAGGTACTTTGCCTCTGCTTTATATACCACACTTCGTCCAATTCATCATTCCTAACAAACTAACTCACTTACATTATCGAATCCATAGGTTCTTGGCCTCGCTGACATAAGCTCTTCATAGATTCCTATCCTGAACTCGTGCTTTCCAATCATCCCCCGTATAATCTAGTTCCTCAAAACGTTTAATATTATTCTCCCACTTCATTCTTATCCTACCTACGCTTTCCCTCTAGTTTTCCTACAATGAGTTTCCGTGCCCTCTTTCATTCCCCCTTTTGTGTCACATCCTGCTCATCGCGGTATACGAGATTTAACTGTTACTTTATTATTATATCTGATTTTCCATAAAGAGCACGTAGCTTACTGTTATGTAGTCTTCTCCATTCGTCTCCCAAGGAAGATTACACAAAAAAGTATACTTATAAATAAAATTCTCGCTTATTCAGCTAAAAGATTAATGCAAAGCCCCCTATTAGTCCCCCTTAAATCTATTGATTGTAAAGGGAAACGTTATTACTTAATGACTATATGTCTGTTCATCTCTCTTTGTTCCAATGTTTTTCCAAAGAACTTTATTCTCAAATTGTCATAATCTTTTCTCCTCCCCTAAAGTAAGAGTCCATGTTTCACATCCATATAATACAACTGGAAGAGAAACAGTTTTATATATTTTAGTTTAATGTTTTTTAGAGAAGTTGGGAAGACAAGAGTTCATGTATTACATAAAAGCATTCATTTACATAATTGAACTTATGTTTTATTTCTTTCTGCAACTCATTCGTCTTTATGATTATTTTTCCACGTATTTGAATTCAGTCACATATTCAAAATTTCCATTATATAATGTATTTCGAAGTATGATAATATATTTAGTTTTATTTATGTTTGTTTCCATTCCTAATTTCCTCCTTGTCTCTAACATGACAGCACATGCGGTATGACCAACCTTCGAAATAAATTCACAAACTTTTTTTTTAGAAATGGATGTACACTAACCTCTCTCTTCCTAACCTAACAAAGTAAATTACATACTGAAGTGTACACTAATCTGATGCACACTAACATTAACAAAAATAGTGTAATTGACTTGTTGATGGTGGCAACATTGGAAGAGGAGGAGAAAATAGCTAGTACCGTATAATATTGTCTAAAAATGTCGAAATGTTACCGTGTTTCTCGTAAATATATCAGTCATTTCATTTTCTGAATTTTCCTAGTCATTGAGGGTTTTCTCC
This sequence comes from Diploptera punctata, assembly GCA_030220185.1. Classification (NCBI taxonomy): domain Eukaryota; kingdom Metazoa; phylum Arthropoda; class Insecta; order Blattodea; family Blaberidae; genus Diploptera; species Diploptera punctata. Next base: position 134,692 of record JASPKZ010000501.1, read on the forward strand.
AACCAATCTCAATAATTAACATGAGTTTTAAAAATACATAAATGACTACGGACTTATAGACTATCAGTTTGTAATACACCTTCACAAATTTCCCTTAATTAAAGTTCTCCATCGTTGTCTGTCCCCCGTGTCTTCATCTGTTACACCAAATTGAATATATAAATACCTAAAAATTGTAAAAGAATGATGTAAATATCGTTGAAAAACGTTGAAAATATTACAAAATTCTTGTAAAGACAGAAGTAGTAAGTAAAGTTACAGTATTACAAGAATATTCCTCTTTTTCTTCGGCTTTCCCCCAACTTATAGGTTTGCCGTCTTCAGTTTCCATTTATTTATATAATTCCGTCTTCGGTTTCCATTTATTTCTCATTCCAAACTCCTTCTTCCAAATTCCTATCATCCATTATAGTTCTGACGTAGATCCATCTTGGTCTACCACGTTTATTTCTTCCAGGGGGTGACCACTGGTATATATATTTTGGCCATCTTTCATCTTCCATTCTCTGTACATGGCCATACCATTTTAGAGTTTGATTTTCTATCCTCCTAACAGATCCGGTGACATTCATTTCTCTCCAAAGTAAATCATTTCTTATTTTATCCTGTCTGATTTTTGAAGACTTCTTCTAAGATAATCAAATTCTAACTGTTCTAATTTTATTCTTTTGTAATTCCGTCGAAGACAAAGTTTCACTTCCATATGACAAAATATTATCTGTATTATGCTCTTATAAATTTTCATTTTAGTTTCCTTTGTAATATTTTTGTCCCTGATTATTCTATGTAATGTCTTAGTTACATTTTTTGCCATTGCAATATTTGTTTGTTCATCTCTTTTGCACGTACCTAAACTTGTAATTATTGATTCAAGATATTAAAAGAATATACCGTATTTTACGGACTATAAGACGCACATTTTTCTTCGAAAAATTGCTTCCAAAATGCGGGTACGTCTTATACTCAAAATTAATATAAAAATGTCCAGTGTTTGATTTAAAATTCCCGCCAGTCTTAACAATGGTCATACATTCGATGTCGCGGGAATTATCTCTATCTGGCAACATTGGATTCAACTAACAGCAGCATTGCACCGATGCGACGAACATGAGTTGCGGGGATTTTCAAGCTTGCTAACACTGTCTAGCCTACGATGCATCATTGCAGTCTACGATACCAGTGAACTTGAACAAATGGATGATGGATGAAACCCAACATGAATTCACGCCAAAGGGAGGTTTAAAAAGGACATACAATCAAACAAGTTTGTCAGTGGATAAAACAGTCGTAGTGTAGAGTGAGAGAAGACATTATTATTAAATTGTTCAAGTAGTGCTGCGTAAGTAATGCTCTCGATGCTCTCATATATGAAGAGGACAACGATGACGAAGAAGATGAAGAAGAAGAATGTTCAGTTGACGATTTTTAGGAATTTTAAAGATCAGAGCGGTTTTATAAATTAAGATTTATTTTTTCAAGAACAGACCATAAAAGAAATTCTGAGATTCTCAGAGAATTACAATCAGTATCAGTCATGGAATATTTTCAAAAATAGGGCCTACAGAAACAATTGGAAATCTCACGTAAGAAGAATGAGCAGAATAAAAATACCACGTCAAATGTTAAATTACCAGCCACCAGGCGAGAGATGTTTGGGCTGACCCTTCGAACGTTCGATTGAGACCGTGACAGACCACTAGGTCTATCACATGAAAGGGAGAAGAACAATATTTTTTTTAGTCTGACTTTGCAGTCAATACTAAAAATAGTAAACATGTAATTTTTTTAATTGCTTAAAATTAAGATGCGTCTTATAGTCCGTAAAATATGGTAATATGAAAAATTATGGGTAAGGTAATGTACTGTTGAACCCAAAAAAGTTAAAACATGTAGGGAATAAGCTACAGTCTTGCCTTGTTTGTATTTGTATTGTATTCCCTGACAATATCAGATAGGTGTTTGAGCAGTCTGTATAGCTGAAGCTCAGCTACAGTAGATGTTGATAGCTATAGAGGGAGTAAGCAGGTCTAAATAATAAATTGTATATAGCACGAGTTTCAGACACTATACTCTGTTGAGCGCTGCGGTCTCCCATCACCTGACCGCCAACACCGCAGGCTTTGGCCACATGGGGGGAAGTCCCCCCGCGTTAACCTCACATTAATTATACCCTCGAACCATCCCGCCGAAATCTGCTCTCTATACCCACACACCACTTGTGTATCGCGCTTTGTCATAATGCAACTTGCTCTACCTGTTGGCTACACTAATCCCAATTGGGAAGGCAAGTCCCTAAACACATTCATATTTGATTTTAAAGCTTATTATTATTATTATTATTATTATTATTATTATTATTATTATTATTATTATTAGTATTATTATTAAAATTAGATGAAGAGGATAAACAATAAAGTGATATTAAGAACAGAATAAATAAAGGTAGAGCAATAACAGCAATAATGAATGGAGTCTTATGGAACAGACATATAACCAGGAAAAATAAGTTACAAATATATAATTCATTAGTGAGAAGTACTGTCACATATGGAGCTGAAATTTGGAAACTCAACAAAAACTTATGTCGATGGAAATGGATTTCTTGAGGAGAGCAGCAAGATGTTCAAAATTAGACAAAGTTAGAAATACTGTCATAAGAGAAAAAATGAATAATGGTTATTCAATAGTAGATTATATACGGTATAAGCAATTAAATTGGCATGGGCACGTACGACGAATGCAAGAAGAAAGGTTACCCAGGAAAACATTGGAATGGTGTCCACCTGGACGAAGGAGGAGAGGAAGACCTCGAAACTCGTGGATGCAGGAAATAAGAACTGGAATGACAGCAGGAGGACTGCAGGACATGCATTGGATGGAGAGAGACGAGTGGAGAAGAAAAATAAAACTTTAGGCACAGAAAGATGTGTAAACATTAAAATTCTGTATATAAATAAAATTGTTGTTGTTATTGCACGCCGTAGCATAGTGGTTAAGGCACTGCGCTACAAGCCGGAAGGTCGAGGTTTCGAGTCCCGGTGGGGTCAGGATTTTTAAACTGACACAAACCCTCTGGCGGCACTATGGCCCTGGGGTCGACTCAGCCTCTAACTGAAATGAGTACCAGACGCTTGTTCTAGGGTAAAGGCGGCCGTCACGCAGGGCTGACAACCCGGCTGACATCAAGTGCCGATTGTCAAGAAAAAGTGGGAGCCTTAACCTCCTACTACCCCAAGGCCTCCTGAAGCCTGTAGTGGGATCACTTTATTATTATTATTATTATTTTATCGTTTCGTCGCCTCTGTGGGGTACATTGGTTCAATCATATTTGTGTAGATTTATCTAGGAACCTTATGTTTTTATTTTGAATAATTGATTTAGCTGTTCGATTGATTAGTGAATTTTCTGTAATCCTTAATTCTATTTGGTCTTTCTTAGTTTATTTAAACCAGTTGGGTTTTGTTTTGCGTTTACGAGAAAAATCAAACATTTGTTATAGTTTATTCTGAGAAGACGACCGTAAAATTATTATTATTATTAATTATTATTATTATTATCGTTATCATCATCATCATCATCATTGCATGTTGCCACTTGTGATTTATTGTGAGGCTGCTAACAGAGAGACAAAATACTGTGATTTTAAATGATACGATCGCTTGAGCGTTCAGTGCTTAAATAACTAATTTGACAACCATGTTAAGATCTTTCACACGTGTTTAGGGATTCTCCCCCCACATTTGAAGTTGAAAAATTTCAGTACGTGATCGGATGTACAATCTTCTCCTACATCCCTTCCACAGATTCAGCAGATCGGCGACACTAGCGCTAAAACTCTTCCCCTTCGCCCGTGAACAGTTTAAAATCCTGTACTGGGGTCATGGAAAATATAAAGGTATCTGCAAAATGAGAGGTTAAACTAAAGAAAATAATACAAGTAAAAATATTATCTCCATACATCCTTATCCTGATCTGTTGTTTTTCAGTCATCCCATGCATAATTTACCTCCCTAAAATCATGGTTAATGTTATTATCCTTCTTTCTTGGCCGACTTACTGGCAACTTTCCTTCTGATTTTTCTCGAAGTTTCCATGCCTTTCCTTCATTCCTTACTCGTACCACATGTCCTTCCCATCGCAGTCTACGAGACCTAATTGAATTTATAGGCCTATAGCCTATGTATGTTTTATCGGCGATTGAGTACATAGCTAGAAGAATGAACACATGGACGAATGATTCCACTGGTCAATATGATTTTTGTCTCATGAGTACCAATAGTTGTACTTAATGCAATTTTTTATCGTGTTTTCAAATATGTATTCGAAATTTCTCCATCGCCCACAGTTTTTTTTATTTCAATTTCAATTAATGGATTTAAATAATTATTTTTTGAATAAACCTAGATTTCTTCCCGGAAAATATTGGCGCAGTGAGCGATGAGCACGGGGAACACTTTCATCAGGAGATTTCAGCTATGGAAAAGATATATCAAGGCAACTGGAATCCTAATATGCTGGCCGATTATTGTTGGACCATCAAGAGGGATACTCCACAGGCGAAATAAAGCAAAAAATCTTCATTTCTTACTTTCTAGGTGAGTCCGAATGTTTGAATATTGTGTAGTTACGAATGTAGAAAATATTGAAGTGTTTGCGTCTCTCGAAAACCTTGCGTGATGGAGAAAAACCGATATCATATTTGAATTCAGGTAAAGGTAAAGGTAAAGTGTTCCCACTACAGGCCTCAGGAGGCCCTTGGGTAGTAGGAGGTTAAGGCTCCCACTTTTTCTTGACAATCGGCACTTGATGTCAGCCGGGTTGTCAGCCCTGTGTGACGGCCGCCTTTACCCCAGAACAAGCGTCTGGTACTCATTTCAGTTAGAGGCTGAGTCGACCCCAGGGCCATAGTGCCGCCAGAAGGTTTGGGTCAGTTTAAAAATCCTGACCCACCGGGACTCGAACCCTCTACCTTCCGGCTTGTAGCGCAGTGCCTTAACCACTACGCTACGGCAATTCAGGAGAAAAGAATACTATCAGAATCACATATTTTTTCTTTCTGAGACAAAAAGTTTATTTTTTGTTGCTCAGTGTTATAGACCTACACGAAGGGCTTAGGGCAATAGCATGATAAGCCTCGTATTGTTATTTCTGAGATATATGGATTTTAATGTTTCAAAAAATTATAAATACTAATTGTGCAGTATTGTTGTTAATACATTGTGTGTCTATATGTTTTAACTCACCACTGACGCACTTACAGATGATTTTATGGATATTTCAATACATTTATTGCTATCATTGTAATAAATGACATTTTTTTTAACGGAATGTGGCTTATCATGTTACTGTCCTAACCTCTTCATATATAAAAACGAATATACGCGTATGTCTGTTTGTTTATTACTACACCATCCATCCGAATGTGCTGGGGCTTTTTGCACAATGTTCAGGAGTTTTAGGCTATAAAAGAGTTGTAATATTCAACCCCATGACCTTTAAAAATCACCTTATGTAGTGAAAAAGTTTTTTTCGGAACTTTTTGGACGCTTAAATGGCTTACGCTGCCTAAACCATAACAAATACGCCAAATTAATGTACACAGAATTGAATATCTCAGAAAAATCTACAAAAAAGTCCGCGACAGCATATGTCTATCTTTTACGGATAATTCATAATTACCATTTTTATCTTTCATCTCATTGATGGCAAAAAGATCGGAATGACTAGATTCCTGGGCAAGCGTAGCAGCGCACGGCGGGTATTCTTTTTCGGACCATTTTTGTCTTTCAACTCATTTATGCCAATAAGATTGGAATAAGTACATTCCCGGGCAGCGCCCGGTAATATGCACGGGGTATCTAAACATAATTAGGATATAAATGTATAATTAGTTTTTGTTTTTACTTATTCAACTAAACATAGAAACACATTTAATTTATTTTATTTAGGCGTATCAACGCATACAGGGTATTAGCTAGTATACTATAAAGAATTTTCTTATTTTTCTTCCTTTCATGTGATAGACCTAGTGGTCTGTTACGGTCTCAATCCAAAGTTTTAAGGGTCTGCCCAAAGACCTCTTGCCCGGTGGCTGGTAATTTAAGATCTGACGTGGTATTCTTGTTCTGCTCATTCTTCTTACGTGAGATTTCCAATTGTTTCTGTATTTTTGTACATATTCCATGGCTGATTATGTTTGTAATTCTTTGAGAATCTCAGAATTCCTTTTATGGCCTGTTCTTGAGTAACCTGCAGTACCTCTCATAAATTTAATTTCTGCCGCAGTTGGTCTTCGTTCATCTACACTGCGAATTGTCCAGGCCTCACTGCCGTAACATAATATGGGTCTGCCCAGTGTTTTGTAAATTCTAGTTCGTGTGTGTTGCTGTACCGTGTTTGGTTTGAAAATATTATTTATAGGCCTAATTCCAGTTACTCTATTAAATTTATAATGTTTTGACTAAAATATTTTTCCTCTTCGTATGTGACTTGGTATCCGAGGTAATTAAATATGTTAGTTTGTTGTAATATATATATATATATATATATATATATATATATATATATTTTATTGCGGATGAGCCCATGTAGGACTACGCAAAGTACTTAGAGGCGTTTCCTTTGAGCCCAAATTTCTTTCATTAATTTGCTATGAGCCTGTTTTCTATCATCTGTCCAAGTTGTTCCAGTTTTTTTCTTCGGTTTGTCCTCTTGGTCAACTTGCCACTTATTCCACTTAATTCTAAATATATCTCTGTTCGGGATATCTTCTTTAGTAATTCCTGCCAATTTAAGTCCTAATCAATCCACTTCATAGTATCCACTGGAGCTTTACTTCTGTTTTCGTAGAATTCCATTATCTGTTTTGTAAACCTATTTGAGTTCATTCGTTTAATATGACCATAAAATTTTAACCTTCGTTTTCTAATATCACTATGAATGCCTGAATACATTTTTATTTCGTTTCTACTTCTGAGTCTAAATGCTTCACCTATGACTTGTGGACCTAAAACTTTTGTTATAATTTTGCATTCTTTTTTCACTGTATTTTCGATATATTTTTTTCTGTTCAAAATTAATGTTTCTGCTCCATAGAGGCATAATATTTTATTATTTTATTATTAATAATAATTTTACTGCGAACTGGATCTTTTCTTAGGAAAGCCATGCTATGAAGAAGTATGGATGGATAAAGTTGAGCTGCAACAGATGGAAAGATAAAATAAATGAATCTGTGATATCCTGTGAGAGGAGTAAGAAGGATATTAACAGAACATTCGATGCACGAAACTTGCCAGAACACGGTGTTCTTGGCAAAGCTGAGAGAAAAAAGAAAAAGAGAAAGGAAGTGCTGTAACCCCTGGGATATAGACTGCACTGTGTTCGCGTGCCGAGCGACAAGTGGGCGGAAACTACCCTGTTCTTACAGCTCTATTTCACCCTCTCATTCTTTCCTCTCGCTTTTTTTTTTTATCACAAGTGCGGCTTCTAATTGGCGTCCCAGGTCGTCAGACGCTGTGGGAAATCTACTTCCGACACTTCTCAAACATCACCCCCTGCGATCAAACACCTTGTAATTCTGGTGTTAAAAATCTGTACTACTATAACATAGCATGATTGTAATACCCGCCAGTTTAGTTTCCAGCTAGTGGAATTATGAGGTAATCGATACTAGTAAAATGCATGGTAAGTATCCGTTGAGGTGTTAATTCACAATAATATAATGTGAAAATTAAAAACTATAAAAATAGTCACATTGTAGGTCCATCTCCTCAACTTACGTGTATATTTATCCTCGTTGGAATGTTTTCTCTATGTAATATTGTGAGGGTGTTATCGATGTTATGCATATGGTGTCCAGCCTGAATTACATGTTTGCATAACTTGATTTACCTCCATTATAAACAAAATGTCTAAAATGTTCTTTGAATCTAATGTTGAAGGTTCTGTTAGTTTTCCCAATGTAGAAATTATTGCAGTCTGTACGTGTTAATTTGTGTATGTCTTTGTTGTTGAAATCATTTTCTTCTTCTTCGATATTATTATTATTTATTAAATTGTGTAATTTATTACCAGCTCTGTATGCTATATTTATATTCCTATCAAGCCCTTTTGTCCACCGCTGTGGTCTCGAGGTAGCGTGCTGCCTTGTCACACAGCGGGCCCGGGTTCTATCCCCGGTCGGGGGCAGTTTTTCTGAGTGAGGTTTATATCGGGGTTTTTCCTCACCTGTAAGACAAATGTCAGGAAAACTTTAAGGCCCAAACGGTTCCCCAAATCATATGACCATCATCATCATCGTTATTATCATCATCATCATCATCCTTCACCGGTGTGGAAAGGAACGGGAAGCTACCATACCTACAATTCCCTAGTAAGCTGCAAGCATAGCATGAAAATTCTATGATTGCTGTGAAGGACCTGCCTTCGGGCAGAATTACTATGGATGGATATGTATGGAAATCTCAATAGAAAAATCTAAAGTCATGGCTTTCCTAGGAAAAGACCCAGTTCGCAGTAAAATTGTCATTACAAATAAAATATTAGAACAAACTAACATATTTAACGACCTCGGATACCAAGTTACATACGAAGCGGAAAAAGATTTTAGTCAAAAAATTATAAAATTTAACAGAGTAACAGGAATTATAAATAATATTTTCAAGCTAAACACAGTACAGCAACACACACGAACTAGAATTTACAAAAAACAAGAAAAACGTTTTTAAATTATTATATTGTCACCATTGATTTATTTTCCCTAAGAATATTAAACCATTATAGAGCCCCTGCCCAGACCCATATTATGTTACGGCAGTGAGGCCTGGACAATTCGCAATGTAGATGAACAAAGACTAACTGCGGCAGAAATGAAATTTATGAGACGTACTGCGGGTTACTCAAGAACAGACCATAAAAGGAATTCTGAGATTCTCAAAGAATTACAAACCGAATCAGTCATGGAATATGTATAAAGATACAGAAACAACTGGAAATCTCACGTAAGAAGAATGAGCAGAACAAGAATACCACGTCAAATCTTAAATTACCAGCCACCAGGCAAGAGATCTTTGGGCAGACCCTTCAAACTTTGGATTGAGACTATAACAGACCACTAGGTCTATCGCATGAAAGGAAGAAGAAGAAAAAGACATGTATGTATGTAGCTAATGCTGTGGTGTTAACAACAAAGTTATTCTCCTTGTTGCACTTGGATGTCACATCTTGAAGAGCTACACAGTTTGTTAAATGTTCTCTGTCCATTTCCACACAATATACACTCAAATACACCAATTCTATGAAGATGTGTTCCTAAGCAGTCATGTCCTACGGTGGCCACAGTATAGCAACAGCAGATTTTCGTGGTAGTTCCGGATGGATTTTGTAACAATATTTAAGACTTTTTCTCATGGTCTTTCGGCCAGTATGGGACCGGTGGCCACCCAACATCGTGAGACATTTGGGTGGCTACCGTAAGTAGCGGCTCCAGGTTGAGAAAACCAGCTATAACGGCTAAGGGACTCGACATTCTGACCACATGTCACCCCTACACTGGCTGATCATCATCTACCTCTGTGATTAACATATGTGGATGTGAGCCCAGCAGCCGGAAGGCAGGCTAAGGGGTTGTAGGTCTGTCGCGGCAGGAGTTTTAAATTTTTATATTTGTTTTCGTCCACCGCTGTGGTCTCGAGGTAGCGTGCTGCCATGTCACGAAGCGGGCCCGGGTTCGATCTCCGATCGGGACAAGTTTCCTGGGTGAGTTTTTTTTCGGGGTTTTATCTCACCTGTAAGAATCATTGGACCCTACACGACCTGGTGGCAGACCGTTTTAAAACTCTGAATCATGCACATTTTTTTTGTTACTACACAAGAACATGGAGGTCCTCCCTGGATGAGTGATCAGCTCAAGGCAGGGTCATCTCCGAGATAACAACATTTTATGAGAGACGCACCATTCGCTTAGTCATTCATACTAAACATTACAATCTGGTCTGGATAATTATGGTGGCCAGATGATGTTCGGGGACCATTTGGGACTTAAAGTTTCCCGACATTTGACTTAAAGAAAAAGTTCGCCCAAGAAACTTGTCTTTGCCTGTGATCGAATCCGGGTCAGCTGAGTACGAGGCAACGACTTTACCCTGAGACCACATTATGGACATATTTTCGGTAATAATAATATTTTTTATTAGCAATATCCTACAATACAGTGTTTCTCCTTCGACCCAAAGGGTGGATTTCTCAACCGAAGTCTAAACCACGACCGCGGTTTTCCGATTTTTTATTGTTTCCATAACAACCATAAAAACTGAAAATCTACGGCTGTTAATTCCTAAAACAAATGTCTGAATCATGTCTATGGTTTCATAATAATTTCTGTGAATTTTCAGTCATTTTATAGGTGTTATGGAAACAATAAATAATCGGAAAACCGCGGTCGTGGTTTAGACTTCGGTTGAGAAATCCACCCAAAGTGTTTTGGTCGCCAGAGGTTCCTGTCTAAAAGCATCTTCTTCCCTTAAATC